>JBAMDO010000052.1:0-312663 GCA_037074765.1 Mansonella perstans
GATTTGGAAAATAACTACAAATTCAACAATTAGTAATTTCATGTCAAAAAAAAAAAAAAAATGATAAAAGTGAAAAAAAACTTTGAAGCATTTTGTTGCGTGACCTGCGCGAAGATTGGATCGAGAGCGAAAGATGAAATATTGGATATCGATGACGAACAATGCAGCTTTTCATCGGTGCATGGATAGAATTGCTTTTTATTGCGCACCTGAAATATAGAGCAAATATTGACTTGGAAGGAACATTTTATTATTCAACACAATAATTTCTTGCTTTTGATAAAAAATCACTTCACTTACCGGAATATAATACCGCTCTGCTCATCTATTCTACCCACCAGCTGTAGTCTTCTCCGTTTCGCAGCCCTTTCATTCATTGTAGTTTTCATAGCCTTGGGGCACCATTCCAAAGAATGGAGCTCCATCATGGCTGCGATTTCTTCATCGGAGCGAATATGCGGCATACGGATGAAATAGCCGCATTGCTGGCAGAAGCCTGAAACATGTATGTTGTATTTAAAGTATCCGACAAAATTACTTCAAAAAATTGAATCTAATGTAATATCAAGGAGCTCACCGCTTTGTCTATGTGTTTTCGCCGCATGAATTCGCCATCCTTTCAATGTCCCAAATTTCTTATTACACATGCCGCAATCTGCAAAGATGTCGTGTATTAGAGATTTCTGAATTGATACAAATCATTCGTGGAAAATTTTATTCTGCGAATTAAACATTTTAAACTTACCAATTAGTACCGATTCATCAGCATTGCGATTCACCCTGTATGGGTCGGTTTCCGGTACAACCAGCTGCCTTTCATACTGAGCCGGTAAACCTTCCAGTACCGACACATGGAAGGCTTCCGGATATGCTGGTGTTTCTTTGCGCCTTTTGTCCACTTCTACTATCGGTACACGTATGGTCCGGGAACGCCTGAAACACATATTCATCACTCTTCCTTGCTCATTTGCTCAACAAACTTTTTATATTTTTCAAATGAATGCGTTATAAAACAAATAATACTGTAATATTTTCTTTTTTCGATTAAGCCGATAAAATAAGTTCAATTTTATACTTAATAATGTACCTTTTATGGCATTTGCATACAAAATGACTTACAATACAATTTCACGCGTTGTAACCACTTCTCGTCTTTCCGGACCATAATTGTTTGCGCTGTCGGTACCACATCGGCACTTTCCTCGTTGAGGAAAGGCTCCTGTGGTACCTTTTGCCTTTCCATCAACTCTCTTCTTCTTCCTGATCCTGCACCAGTGGCGGTACTGCTTCCACCACTCCCTGCAGTTCCTGTTGTTCCTCCAGCTGTTCTCGAGTTGATGGAAGACTTTCGTTTTGCAATAATTCCGATCGTGGGACATCTACGCTTTGTCCTTCATCATTTCGCTCTAATCTTGCGGTTAAATTGTTGATCTGAAGAAGAATTAGTTAAACCAATTAATAAAGAGTTCAGTGAAACACACACTTTATACTAAATGCCTTCCGTGACAATTTCATTTAAAAAAATAAGCCTTCATTTGCATAGCCTTTGTTCACTCTTTTATATCAATTTTGACTAACAATATTAGCAAGAAAATCAGAAATTATTTGTTTATTAGGTCATGCTTTATACAAAAATTCACCATACTTTATCATAGCATAAATAAATATCAGGAAAAAAAAAAAACATACTAAATTCGCCGCATTCCGCAAATATCTTTCCAGTACTTCAAAATACAGCGGCTCCTCTCTGCGCAAATAATTTTTTAAATCTGCAAAATTCGGTAAATCTGGGCCAATTTGGCAATCATTTTCAAACTTCGCATCCATTTGCTGAAAAAATTAAATACTTTAAATTATATAATTGGAAAACGGTTGTCAAAAGTTAAATTCTATACTACTAAATAACTGAAATACAAATAAAATACTAAATTTCGAAAACAGTGTAGTTTATCATCTAATATAGAAAAGAACAAACTATTCAATACAATAAACTAAATGCCCAATAAAATACCAACACAATACAAAGCTATGTAATAAAATTACATTTTCTAATCTATCAATAACCCTCTCCATCATGAAAACATGCAAATGTCTTACTAATAAGGCATTACGTGCAAAACTTATACTCTGTCATACTCTTCTATTTACTGATAGACCATTTTATTCGACCAGAGACAATTACTGAGAAAAAAAAGGCGATCAGTTAACATAATAAGAGAACAAAACAATTAGACATAATCAAAGGCACAGACAATTCCAATGGTCAGATAGATGTTGTGCACTATTTACCGTATCATGAGTAAGCTTTTGAAAATAAAATAAAACTAAAAATAGTAATTGTAAAGATATTGGAAAAGTAATGAATAGTAAAATAATAACGAAATACTTTAAAGATATTCAAATTTACTCTTGAAATTGAGTTGAATATACTGTCGGATTATCTGTGATCTACGAATCAGCGGTATATAAATAGAAAATTAAAATAATAAACAGTAAAGATGGCACAAAAATTAAAAAAGTAATTACTAGTAACATAATAACTATATAAAAGTTACTTTTGAAATTGAATTGAATATTTCCTTAAATTTTCTGTGGAAAGAAACTTTTGTTATTTGATGAATTGATATGTCATAAAAATTTCACCGCTGATATATTATATATTAATATTAGAGAGTTTCTTTCATTGCCTAATATTTAGCTTAAAAGTAAGTAAATAAGAAAAGTGAATTTTAATTGTTGTTTCAGTTTGTTCATATGAAAATTATATTTTTACCGCTTATTATTTCACGCATTTTTTTTACTATGGATCACTTTTTCTTTTTTATTAGTATAAGAAAAATATAAAGTTCAAAAATAATAATTTCTTCATTTTAAAAATAAACTTTAATAATTAAAACTTTCATTGTATTAATTTAAATTAATAGTTAAAACTTTTATTGCATTAATTTAAATTGTTAAAAAAGAAAATTTGCATCAAAAAAAAAAGAAATGAGAAAAAATATAATTAAATATTATAGTAATTAATTTGAAGGAAAAATTGAATATTCTCTGAATGTGCCAGGAGATAACGGAAAAAACTAACAGAACCAAAAGCTATGAAAAAACACTTTTTGTTTTTATCAAATTATATTTTGAACTAACTTTTACTTCAGCAATTTCTTGCTTATATTTCTCACATTCTTCCTTCATTGCTTGATGCTTCGTATGATGTCGCATATTTGCGCAGAATGTAATGATCGTGGACATCATGAAATTGTTCGGTACTTCATCATTCGTTGTCTGATACGATTTATTCTATCATCTTGCATATCGTTTGTTGTGTCAAATTTTCCGGATTATTTCCCATTTGAGGAATTTCTGGACTTTGCGAAATATTTCGCACTATGTAAGCATTTTGATTTGAATATGTTGATGACATACTTCTTGATCTGACAACAGAAATTACAAGTAAAACCTGAAATTAATCATGAACAAATATTGTAATTGCAATTTTTTGCTTACAATGAAATGAAGAATTTCATGCTCTAATGAAATTGTAATGAATTCATAATCAATAAAGAATAACTGATGTTGTAAGTTTGGTTATAAATTGCAATCAAATCGTTCAGATAAATTTTAGCATAATCAAATTAATCGATTATGCGGTCATATTATCTCTGAAAAAAAAATAATGAAACAAAATGATCGATTAAGCTGCATTTTTCATGAAAAATACTTCAAAAGTGAACTTTTATTAAACCAATGATTATCGAAATCTTTCAGATACACTGCAGACATAATTGTTAGTAATTAGCTGGTTGAATATGTCGCACACATTAAATCGAAATTGTTGGTAATTGTTTGAACGGATTTTTTTCGTAAAAAAAAAATAAAATATATATATAAATATTATTTAAATATTGGATATCTGAAATGAAAATTTCATGACTTAAAACTTCAATTTCAAATTAATTTTTGAGTTAAGTATTATATACTTTTAGATTATTCATCATTCAAACTATGAGACGTTAAATTACGTAATTGTTTCATATCTTAAAGGTTATTTTGAAATTTTATTTATTCCGGAAAAAGGGATGACATACTGCATAACACATTATTTACTGCTACATAACGTATGATCATAGCTTCTGTTAATAATTTGTATAATCATGATTTCTGTTAATAATTCTTTCACATATTTTAATCAGTTGCTGCCAGTAGCACCATCAATAATTGTTGCAGTGGCTGAAATAAGGTTAAAATTATTAAATCTTTTATACATTTTAACGCCTTATTGCGGGAAATAAATATGGGATCTGTAGAATTATGTAAATCACAGGGATCAACAATGGTATGTAGAATAAAAGTGGCTGAAACACTTATCATTCTAATCACTACACTTATTAAAATTTATTTCTGATGCAGAATATTACACTGAGTGTTTTATGATAATTGCTAAAATATCTACAACATTTAAGTCCTGAAAATGATTACAAAATCAATGACTTCAATTTCACGAAAGCACTCGATATCGCATTTGAATTATTTGAATTATAGTTATTGATTAGTCTGTAGGAATTCTGATAATAACGGCTTACTATATTCAATCCCCGAGTCTCGCTACCAGTTAAAAATCCAAATTTGTTATTTCCACTCAGTTGAAAGATTAGAAGGCAAAGGAGAGACTAGTAGGTTATAGACAATGACTTTAGGCAGGGAATAATATTTTGACATCATATTACGCTCTCGAAATAATTTTTTAACATTTGAATTGAACACGGTGATGTTGCTATAAAGCAGTTGGATTTGAATGAATTTCACGCCACATTTTTCAAGAAAATTAAAAATGAAAAAGTTGACACCAATGCACTTTTTTGGGGGAAAAAAGATATGACATATTGTTCGTTAAAAACAAGAATTCCCCCCTCATTTCGGTGGAAATGGTTTCCATTATTTAGAAAGCGGAAGCATGTTCATCCGATTCGGCAAATAACTGCTTTTGTCTTCACATTTTTCCAAAACAAAATATTTTGTAAAAGCGTCAAACTGTAAAACCTTTTCATAAACTTAACTTACCGGATCATTTGCGTGTTACCTTACATGTGTTCAGTCAACGAATGTGCATTATATACTTTGGTTAAGAATTCAGATCTGTTATTGCCACTCTGTTGAAAAATCAAAAGACAAAAAGAAGACTATTAGGATTTCAACAAATACTTAGCGCGGGAAAAAATATTTTGACATCAAATTATGGTCTCGAAATTGTTCTTTAAAGACTGAATTGAACATAAGAATATTGCAATAAAAAAGTTAGATTAAAAATAGTGAATACGAATGAATTTCAGCCCATATTTATCAAGAAAATTAAAAATGAAAAGATTATAGTATATAGACATTGTATATGAAATGAAAAATGAAGGAGTATAGCATATTGACATTATGTAATTACAGTGTTTTAAAAGTGTTTAAGTAAATATTTTAATGGTATGGGAGCACAGTATTCTAAAATTGCATTAGTACGGTGCTATAATATTGTGTGAATGCGAGTTTAGCATTTTAATATTGTGTGAGTACAGTATTTTAAGAGTGTGAGTATTGTATTTTAAAACTGTGTGAGGCGAATATTAGCTAACGTTTCTTTACTTTTTTCCGTTCTTCAAATCACATTATATTTAGACATGGCAATAGAAGATATTACTATTTTTTCGGTTGTATACTATCAATCAAGTACGTTTTATTGCCTTTATTTTTATTTCCTCATTCCTTTTGCAATTACAGTAACATCTCTGCTGTCATTATTTCTGTCATACTAAGCAAAGTTTGTTTGAATTATTTTTTTAGTTATTCGTTGAAATTTTTTCTTGGAAAAATGCTGAAATTTCCTCCTGGCTGCAGGAAATGAAAACTGTAACATTAGTTGAAATAATTTTAGATTGAGCATTTTCAAAAAGAATTTTCCACTTTGTAACACTTTTATTTGCATTTATGGAAAGAAGATATAGGTTTTTTCGAAAAATAAAATCAAGTTTCGAATAAAAATAAGAGAAGAAATGGACATGCATGAAATTTTACTAATTTAATTTCATTAATGATGAAATGCGGGACTATTAACTGATACATACCAAAAATTTTGTGTTGGCCAGGCAATGCTGCTAAAATTTCATGAAGGGCACCCACATTTGCGGGCTGCCATGAATAAATCATTAGGTACATGAATAATACAGTTGGATGTGGCAAATCAGGAAATTAGTAGAAAATCGAAGTTATGATAGTTAATGATGCGGTACCATAAATTCAAAATTTGATAGTAGGTAAAGAAATAATTATCACATTCGACTAAACAAACGTAATTTGAAAAATGCTGTTAACTTGTTACTAAGAAAGACGGATATTTTTCTTTGTTAATTAGATTATATATAATGTTTGACTTTTTTCCAAAACAAAAATTATAAATTAAATTTTTGATGTTGCAAAACACAACTGATCACTGAAAGAGTGAGAAAGATTGACATCAGTACAGTTGCTATCATTATTGTTATCATTAGTATTATCTTTTTATTCATATCTAAGCAGCCATTTTGATAGATTTTTTCATGCTAACATATTTTTCATTATAGCAACTAATACTGAATTAGCACAAATGTTACAGCAAAACAAAATTTTAAAGAAAAGTGAAAGTGGAATTCTCAATTTTTCTGATAATTTGATATTGTTCCAATCCATTTCTGGAAATACTTTTTAAGTCTCTGAAATAAAACTAACATTATTAAATCTTTGAAACTTTTTGCATATTTCGCTAATTTATTGCAAAGAACAACAATGTGATGTGATCTGTAGAGTTATGAATATCACAAGGATCAATTATATAAGTAAACGGATTGTAAAATTTTGCTTGAATTACTTTAATTATAATAATTGAATCTTTTGCAGGAAATCTGATAATAACTGCTTACTACAATAAAACGTTCAAAACGATTTCGTATTTTGGGATCCGCATATGGACCGGAGGTAATGGTTTTCACAGGAGGAGAAGTCGAAGCATCTCTTACATTGTGGATACACCGATGTGCTTCCGTGAAGCTTGCGAGAATAATAAACGTAATAAACATGCAAACAGTGGAGCGTAACAACTGCATTACTGAAATATAAAATCAGCATTTTATACAGTCAATGAGATTATAAATTTGTCCATTATAGTAATTAAACATAACGATTATCGATTGGTGCTATCAATTGTTATTATTGCTGATATTGTTTAAATAGAAAAATTAAAGGGAATACTAGTTAACTTTTTTGAAGTCAAAATATTTCTTTCATTTCAAACTGATTTGTAATATAAATTATTATTAGTTACCAATCTCTTGATGTAGTATAAATTTGTGTAACATGTTCGCTCATTCATTTTTGTAGTTATTTTTCGACTTTCTTTCATTTTATCAAAAAGTTTAAAAAAGTTCAAAAAATTAACGAAATTGATTATTTTCTAATATTTAATAGTGGAATTCCAAAAGTATTAAAAAGGTTGTGCTAATAGATATACAATCTTAAATCTTACTTGGTTTAAATACCAAACAAAGAAAATTCAAAGATGGTGAAACAGCGAGCGTTTGTTGAAGGCAACAGTTACGCCCACTTTGGTGGAAGTAATTGTCGTTTTACAAATAGGAAGTTTAAAAGAGGAACTAATGAACTTGTTTATTGTTTATTCATTAATATGAAATTTGTCATTTTTTAAAAGTTGAGAAATTTTAGAAAAACTTGTCCATTGTTCGCGAGAAAGTAACAATTTGCTCTAAATCCGCTAAAAATGATTTTTTTGGAGATTAAAAAACTTGTTTATTATTCGTTAAAAACAAGATTTTACTCCTAGTTCGGGAAAAGATTTCATTGTTTAGAAAAGGAAAGTTTAAAAAAAAGGAAATTGTTGAAAAATCTATTGGATGATATTTTAAGTATATTACCTTACAGATATTCAGGAAAACTTTCAATTCCAATGGATTGTGGGAACAAGAACTGTGGTCTTTATATTTATGCAGAGACAATGTTTTGGAGAGAATTGCTAAACTTCTTTACTTGATAACTAAATTTTATGTTAATAACATCAGTTTAGTCGAAAAGTGGACATAATTTCATTTTACTTGGAAAATTGAAATGGCAAGATTAACATGTAGCATATTTTAGGGCAAGGATTGACATTTACACTCAGATGGAAAATTAAAAGAAAAAAAGCGCCCATAGGATTTCGACAAATACTTTATGCAAGAAAAAGTATTTTGACATGAAATTATGGAATCGAAATTTTGTTTAAAATTTGAACCGGTAATAGCGATACTGCTGTAAAACAATTAGATTAAAAATGGTGAAAGCGAGTGAATTTCAAGTCCACATTTTTCTATAATATTAAAAGTGAATAGGCTGACATCAGTGCACTTTTTTTGGAGAAGATGATAAGACACCATAAAATTAAAAATGGGTTGGTTGGAATATACGGTATTTTTAATTTTCCAATCTGCAGTAAGAATTCATGATTTAATCATTTACTGATAATTCATTGTCAGTCAAACTGTTGAATAAAAATCGAAAAAAGATAGAAAAGGAAGAGGCCAATTCGAAGAAATTTTTTGGCATTTGGTCCCTTTAGAGGGACTTATTTATCCAAGTGCTCTTAATGACAGCGATTACAATGATCAAACGCGATACTACAACAGCTTCGTGGTATGTTTTTATTATAATTTTTACGCACTGTTTTATCATGAATTCAATATTTATTCCAGCACTTAAGTAGCTAAGAAAAGTATTTGCATAATTTCATAATTTCATTGTTGATCAAATTTTCTAAATTAAAACACACTTTTTCAAAGTTCAAAACTAGTGTTGCCGGTTCATTGAAATCAAATCACTATACAGAATGGTATCTTGTCAGTAAAACTAAGCAAACATCAACTAATATTGCGGATTATGCAAGAAAGAGATTTCGATAAGTATGCACGGCTATAAATACGAAAGACGCTTGATATTCACAAAGATTAGGCTAAGTGCCAGTTGAACTTCATGATAACTCTGCGAAACTTACAATATCTTCTAGCTATCTTTTAGCTATTCTAATTGTCCATATTCCTTTCCTTACAGCAAGGTTGCTTTTAACAAATAAAAAACAATAAATGAATGCTGATAAGAACAGGTCGGCCAAGAAATTTGGTCCTCATTATTTTTCTTAATCTATTACTTCAAATAATTTGATTTTTTTCCCTCATGTACTTTTTCTCGAATTTTAAGTTATTTTTTTGTAGTACGAAAAAGAATGAAAATTACTAGACGAAGTTAACTAATGTTCCTACAAATTTAACTGAAGATAATATAATATGTACATGAAGTGTTACCTTGAACACGAATACGATCGTATAAAATACTTCCGTGAAGCTTCTAGATGTATTAAACGTAATGAAAACGTAAGCAATAAATTGCAACAATTACATGCTGCAATAAAAAATCTACATTTTGTGCAGTCAATGAGTGCAGTCACTGAAGTCATGAATTTGTTTATCATAATTGTCGAACCCAGCAGTTATCGACTTATTAATTTTAAATTGTTTAATTTCTAACTGTTTAATTTTAAACTAAATCGAAATACAAATGAATCTTAGTTATCTCTTTATCAGCAATCTTTTATGGGAAAATACGGCGAAAGAAAAATTTTTATTCAATATAATATAATTTACAAAGCATCAGTGCATTGTTTTTTTGAATGGAAATTTTCTGTCGAAGTCATTTTTCTTAACCTAAATTTCAATTTCGAAACTTTTTCTTCATTATGGAAATTTTGAGGATAAGTAGAAATATTGGTGCATTTGGTCAGTGTGCTTTGTATTGCAAAATTTTGAAATTGAAAAAAAAATAAAAAAAATTGGAAAATGCTACTTATCTTTTTATTTCATTCATATTCCTAAGATCGCAAGGCTCATATTGCATGAGATGTTAGTGTGATTTTTCTGTTCTTTCTAAAGTCCGAAAATTTTTTTCTGTAAATTTGATTCGTCTGATTTATCACTTTTCAAAAAAAGCTCATTGAATCAATGTTTCTATTGGATGAAACCGAAAAATAAAGACTCGATATTAACATCAAAGCAACAGATTGATCATTTACTGCGTTCTGGTTCCATCCACCTAAATTTAAATCTTTTTGAGGTGATGGTTTTTGAGATGATCATTGTGATTACATCACATTACTTGATTAGAGGAAAATGTTTCCACGTTTCCCAAAATATATCGAGGACTTTGAGTGTTCTCAATCAGTGCTTGATTATCCATTCCCTCATCATATCAAGTCTTCTGGTTTGAATTCCTCCTGATCGTCATTACCTTTTGAGATAATTAAGTAAGCTAGGATTTATAAAATCGATCGTATTACTTTAGCGTAAGTCAGCGGCCCGGCTTCAACATACCCTTGATATCTACGATTAGTGTTATGAGTTCCCTTTCCCATAACAATTTCGTCCAATAGCTCTTCTTCCCTTTTGCTTAGTCCTATTAAATCGCTCATAGAGTCCACTACTGCAAGGGCTTTCGGTGCTGTATTTTCCCAAACCACTTGATCTCGAATTGCTGCTGTTTTTTCTGCACGCCGAAAAATTTGGCTTGCGAGGCGTTAGATCCATTATCTTAGCTTCGTTGAAAAGATCTTCCAACTTTTGCTTTGCCAAACGCGCACTTTTGAGTACAGTGACAAAAATCCCGGCTCATTGCGCCAAAAAATTGAAAATAAGTTAGCTATGGAAATAAGTGAGCTTTGGCTTAAGATGAAGCAAAATGAATGACTTTATTTCATGGAGTTCTTGAGCTCTTAGTTCTATCGCATTATTAAGTAATGGTGTAAAACCGAAGCTTACTTTTGATAGTAATTTTGTTTGTGCAAAATTAAAATTTTTGTTATTTCAATATTTTAGCATGCTATTTTACTAAAGTAAAATAAGGCACAACTGTGTTTTGAATGATTCAATAACAAATTTCACTGATTACTTAGCAAAGTTGTAAACTGCTATAATTTTCGAAGGAATCAATAACGGGATACAATAGTGTGATATTTCATGAAGGAAGGTGGAGATAGGGTAATCCACAAAAATATATAATAGCCGATCATTTTTCATGCTTAACAATGATGAAGGCGCAAATAAAAGAGACAATCTCCGCTTATGATAAGTTTTAAATGTTATTTGAATATGTATTGGATGAATTTGTATTGGAATAACTAATGCATTTGATTCTCTTCGTTTTGCATCTTCTTCGTTACTTATTTTGACTAAATTTGCCCAATAGTATTTCTGATTCACCGCTGGTGCATCTGTAGGAAATGAAATTACAGATGAACCTATAGAAATAGCTAAAAAAAAGTTTAATGAAAAATAAATCAGATTAATCCAGCAAATCTCTCATTCTGAATAGTTGAATTTCGGAAGCATTGGAAAGAAGGAGAAAAGAAAGACAGAAAATAGGAGACAGAGAGAAGCTTAGAAAACCTTTCCTTCGCAGCTAAAATTAACGACATCTTTAATCAGTTGTTTATGCAGTACCCTCTTGTCAACATCCTCTCTCAGTCAACAGTCTGTCAAATGACTGTTGTAACTCTCCATTCTATTTCTTCTTTTTTTGTTTCATCCACTTTTAGTAATATTGTATAAGCTAACTGTTACTTCTTCTACTAACTTGTTTATTAGCTGCTTTTTTTGTACCATCGTACCGTACCTTCTCTCACTTTGATGTTCATCATCTGCATTTTTCTTTTTTGCTACTTCTATTGCTCATGCTAATCATGTGAGTTTTATAAATAACAGAAACTAGAGTTTACCCAGTTAGCTACCTGAACGCTACCTGATCATGTTTGAAATTATTTTGCATCATTCTGCCAAATTTTATATACTAAAGTTTTTTATTTTTCTGACGAATCACGTGAATTTCACAAGGAATATATCAGTTGACGACATAATTTTCATGACTTATTGATTCGATCAACAAAATTTTAGTATGAAAATGTGATCAGCAAAATTATGATATAAAGATGTTGCCGACAGAATTTATTATTCAGTAAATGGGAGTCAAGTTTAGGAAATGAACAAGTAACTCAATGAAATGACTGATGACTCAGTGAAGTAACTAGGACGATTCCATCAAATGATTGATATGACATGATCTGTAAAATGATTGACATGATTCTATGAAATTACATTCCTCTATGCGTATCTGTTATCGTGAGAAAAAAAGCTTGCGTGCCTTTATACTTTCCGAGTTACGCTGGTACTGGTGACATATGCGTCACGGGTAGGATTTGCTTACTAGACTTTCAGAAACCATATTAGGAGAAGGAGGACTCTAACTAAAAGTTCGGAGTTCGTTTAGATCGTCTAAGCAAATTAAAGATCCAGGAGAAATAAAAATCTAAAGGAAGCTATGATCTAAGAGTTACCACTCAAGCTTGCAAGAAGGCCCTGCAGATTGCTTTAGTAGTAAAGGGTATTTCGCGCATGCTATGACCTCACCTAGAAAGCCACTGCACAGGTTCAAAAGATGCACTCACACTTATGAAGTTCTGTGACAGCAGTCGAAGGATAAAACAACAGGTGGAAAGGTGCACTGAAAATCGCAAATCAATTCATATGCAGACGATTCAAGACATTGGTCACTCGAAATGACTGTCTTGGTCAGAAAACATTCTGAAAACAGCATTTTTGAAGACAGGCTTGTTCAATACGAGAGGCTTAGAAAAAGAATCAAAGCTCATCCCAATTCTTTGTCCTCTATCAAGCCGTGGTTAGCGGGTATTCGTATAACGACAAAGGAACAAAAGCATTTGTCTGTGCTAAAAGTATATTTAGATGACACTGACATGTTGGACCATCATAATCACGTTTGATATAGCGGATAGTGGACATCCTGAAAGTGTTCTGCTTCAGTCGCTTATTGATTTCCACAACATATCATCGGCAAGGTTGTTGTCAGTGAAGTTTGTTTTTAAGCTAAAGCTAGTTTTAACGAACTCGGTGTGGATACAAAAACTATTGATCAGTAAAACTGAAACCGAAAGACACCGCTTAGGAGTTGACTTCATGGTTAAAAACTTTATCGCCTTCGAACTTGAAAATCTGCTAATAAATCATTCTGGCCACACTTTCTTCTTACAGCTCCCATTGCACGTTCAAGCAATACGTTCCTCTTTTATGGATATTGCAATGACAACAGACGCTTCTTGCCAGAGTTTTGTGCAGAGCAACAGTTCGTCAACCAATGCATTCAGAAAGAAAGCCTAAATGCACCCTCGATTCAAACACCTGCACCTCACTAAATACGCTTTAGAGATAACAAGAGAAACATGTTCATCATATCTGACTGATGTCTAGTGCAAAATTCCATGTAAAAATTTTTTAGCTTTAAATGAATGAATGAATATTTCATCCAAAACTACATTGATGAAAACTTCATTGATAATTAAATGCTTAAGGGATTTTCAAAATTAAAAAAAAATGACTCGCAGCAGATTTTTAGCACATTAAATACGGTTTATGCCAATTCTTGGATAATGCCAATATGAACTTGGATAATGCCTGATGCACATATGATCCGTTAGCCGTATTTTCTCAGCGATCTAAAATTTCTATATACAGCAGTTATTAAGCAGTGGAATTGTGTCTGTAAAATAATAAAAATGAACTTTTATTAATTTTTTCAACAAAGCTTTTTTAAATGCATTTTAAATGATCAGACCAAAAATGATAATATTTAATGTAATCAAATTTTTAATTAATATAACAACGCACAGCTGGCGGCACAGTTTTTGAGAAGGATCAAATTGCACTTCTAGTATTATAACAGTAAACCTTCTCAAATTATTTAATTTTTTTAGCATCTAAGGAAGATTCAATCACAGCAATGATGCGGTAATGATATAATAAATCTTTTCGTTTCTAAAAGTATTGAAATCATAAGTACAATTGGCAAAATTACTCCGAGCTGCAGAAGTGAGAAGCCAAAATTTGCTGTTTCAAGAAGAAATAAGAAAAAAGCCAATCAGGATTATGAACTCCTGCCATTCTGTTTAACATAATACTTCTCACATTTATCCAAGATGAATTGAACTGCAGATTTTGAACATTGCTCGCTCTACATAAAATTTACGAGTACGAGATCACTTTTCCGATGTAGATATAGATATAATAGATATATATATATAATACTTCTCACATTTTATATATGTATATACCGATCAGATAGTAGCGGTGCATTCGTCATACGATATATCTGGTTGCTAAGAGTCCAAGGTCTCACTTGCACCTGTAATTTTGCTATGCTTCAAATGTTTATAGTTTCCCAGCTCAACTTAACTAATTAAGCTTGCTCTTTTGAACTCTTTCAATCGTGAACTAACCACTTTGACATCTTTTTCATTTTTCAAAACAATGAGCAGTCTTCCTTGCTTGCAAATGCACTGGCTAACGAGATGTTCGACAGAGCGGTCACTGATAAAAACCACAAAAGCATATCCTAAGATCAGCTTCCTTGTGACTTTGAAATGCTAACTTGATACGCAATAAGACAATTTAGTAATGACTTTCAAGGTGTTAAAACATACTAATCTACCTTCTGTGCAATACGAAGTAATGTGCAAATAATACATACATGCATGCATGTTACAAAAGCAAAGGAGTTCTGGTTCGACCAAATTTTTTCCCTTATGAATTAAACATGTATAAACACACATGTTCAGCTTATTAGCGGTAATGGCCTAGCTTAAACTTTTTATCAGCTTAATACCAAATTTCGAAACTACATAGACCTACCTATATCAAATCAATAGTACTACCCAATTAATTTACTCCGCATTCTTTCTCATCGTACTTTTTCTTCTCTCCATGTATCAAGCTTGTAAATTATTAGCTTTCTCGATTGTTTGAAAATCAAACAGAAAATATTAATACATAGAAAAAAAGGCTTCTTTCCCCCTCTAAATTTCTTCCAAATTAGGTTCCAACTGAGTTTCCTTGCTGATAAGATCTGTTTAGTGGATAGACATACAAATAAACATTACATTGTCAAGAGCTTTCAAGTATTCTTAAAATTCGCAGAACATTAAGAGGATACAATGAACAAAAAACTAACCGTTTGGCGGTATATCACTGCCAGTACATTTGCGATGTAGCTAATCAACTGCATTTGCTCCAAACTGTTCGAAGAACAAAGAAATCAAGTCTAAAATATTACAAATCAGGAGAAGTAGCTCGAAAACCACAAAGATATTTTATAGATATGAAAATTTTCATAATTTTTTGTACAGATATTAAAAAGCGATGAAATATGAATAAATTGAAGCTTAACTTAAGCTTTACCAGTAATTATATCAGATGGAAGTCCGCCAACAAATACTTTGCGAGAAAAAATCCCATCTCCTGAATAATTCTGCTGCACCAAGTCTGAAACCGCAATCTGATTCTCGTTGCTGTCACAGCTCCAGATGTTTTTCATTTCTGCAATTATTCCTGGTAATTAGTTTTTCAAATTATGAATGAACACTTAATTTCAGAAGATTTGGAACAATATTTTGAATTCTACGTTACTAATTACATTTTCTCTATAATTCAAACTAAATATTCTAATAATGAGTTAGAATGTAACGCTCGGCTATGTTGAAGTTCCTTATAATTCTGCGTAAAAAGTTTCAGAAGTTTGTAGCAAGTGAGGAGAACAATGATCATACAACATATCATTCTATTTATGGATTCAGAGATACTCTTCAGGATATTCTTTCTGTGAACAAAAAAGGTATCTGAAGTAAAAAGATGTCTGAAACTACAATCAAGCAGTAACACTTATGTTTTTAGAAGGTGGCAAAATTATGCGCAAGCATTTAATTTTTAACTTATATTATTGTAAATTTTTTAACAAATATTATCGCACAGAAATGAAAAAAAAAGAATACCAACCAAACATCACTGAACATACTTTTTTTTTGCTCTGTTGAAATTCACGAATTTTTGAATTTTTCAAAAACTATTCAGTCGAAATTTTGATGAATGTTCAACCAAAAATAAGCTTTGAAAATTTGTTTCATACGATCATTTTATTTTTTTACCTATAGAGAGATTGATTAAAATGCTCATTTGTAACTTTTTTAAATTTGAACTTACTCGTTAAAAATTTGTACCTATTTTACATCATTAACAATATGTTATGATGGCAACTTTTCTGCATATTTCAGATTACCTGCATAAGTATTTCACATCTCAGATCATTTGTTCCTATTTCGCATCCTAGATTACCTGTACACATTTCACACTTTAGATTAGTTGCTGCACTTATTTCGTACCTCTTAGATTACCTGTACATAATTTACACTTCAGATTAGTTGCTGTACCTATTTTCGTACCTTAGAAAAAAGCAAAAAAAAAATTTTGGCAAGTAAAAAATATCCCTTAGTTTGTTGGCCAAAGTAGAACATATGTGGCGGGAATAATTCCAGTGTTAAATGAAATGTGATTTTATTGTAGTATCATCGAGTTTAAAGTAATAAAAAAATTAAACAAAAGATTAAACAACTTTTTTTTGCAGCAGTTATCTTTCAGAGAAATCAAATCTCATTTACTCATATGGACAAGAAACATAGCTTACCTAAGACTAAGCAGAATCCAAGAAGCTATAATGAAACCTCAGAATTAGCGACCATCCAAAAGAAAAGAAAATTTCTTATCTTATAGCAATGAAATGCGAAATCAAGTAAAAAAAGACTGTGTACATTTTATAGTCAAAATCACTGGAATAGTGAATGTCAAATATATCCCACAGGAAATGCTCGGTCTCAAAGAGATGAAGGAATGTATTATTTGTTTGAAGATAAATCAAGGCGAAGAATGCAAAAGAAAGGTAAAATGTTCTTACCGCTAAGCTGCTCATAACAGTGCAACTCCGTGAAAAAAGAAACCAATTTATCCGAACAAAACTTTATGCCTTAAGTTAGACGAACGAAGGAGTGAACAAACTGGAAGATTGTTCAACAAAATACAATCCAACAATAGTGAATCAAACCAACGCAGCAACTAAAAAACAAGAAAAAGAAATCTTGCTACTATGTAAAGAGAAATATTTAACCCATTACAACTGAAACGAAAGGAAAAACCTTTAGAATGTTTCACATTGGTTCACAATTATCGTTTATATCAAAGGCCCATGGCTGGATTTAATAGAAACTGATAAACAAGAAGTAAGATTGGCTCCTTTTGGTATTAAAAATCCCAAATCATGTACAATCACTCAAACACAACTCAGTATAATTCAACGAAAATAAAATTATTGAAATACGCGCCAGTGTAATCGAATTATTGAAATAATTATTGAATATAATTGAAATAATTATTTGAATATAATTAGTGAATATGAAAAAATTATTCAAATACCTGATCAATGAATTATATGTTGTTCAAGTACCGATGACCAATCAAATGATGAAACTAAAAAATTATTGGAGACGACACGATATCTTGATCCGCAATTGGAGTGGATCATTTCTTCAAGTTTGTGGAACTGAACAAAATCGAAAAACTGAAATCCACTTCCTCATTACTTCATACTAAAGTTAGGCCAATAATTGTTGTTAGTGATGACATGAATCAACTTTGTCAAACAAGTACGACATATACTTCTAATGGATTTGTGTATCTATCTTAATCTCCGGAGCAGAAATAGGAAACTTTCGGAAACTAGAAATCATGGGAATACAGGAAGGACCTAATGTCGACGACGATGACGAAGCAGTTTAAAAAATTCAATAAATATTGAGTGAGCTGGCCATGGAATGAATCAAAGGATAAATTAAGCAACAATTTTGGACTATGCTTGGGACGTCTAAAAAATCTGGTCGAACGATTACAACAGGAATTAATTCTAAAAAACTAACAGAACCAAAAGCCATCGTTTGCGGTGTCAAATTTTCCCGATTATTTACCATTTGAGGAATTTCTGGACTTTGCGAAATATTTCGCACTATGTAAGCATTTTGACTTGAACTTCGCTTCTTGATCTAACAGTAGAAATTACAAGTAAAACCTGAAATTATTTATGAAATTATTATCATGAATATATAGAAACAAATATTGTAATGGCAATTTTTTGCTTACAATGAAATGAAAAATTCATAAGTATGAAAACTTTTTTTTGTGCCAAATAAACACAAATAAATTAAAATTTGCTTTTTTTCGTACTCACTAATTTTCCCAAAAGGTTTTTTAAATTAAATTATTTTAATTCAATTCATTCAATGGGATAATCAATTAAACGTTCTTCAATTAATTTTCAGATCTTTTAAGATTAAAATTAACTGACTAACTTAAGTAGAAATACACTAAACTTTATTTTGAGCTAAAAAAGCATCAAAAATTATCTTACTTCAAAAATTAAAAAAAGAAATGAAGAAGTTTAAAATTTCATCTTAAGGGTTAAGAAAAGTGTCAAAAAAATTCAGAACTCAAAAAATTTTTCCTTATAATTCCAAAAGATAACATTTTTTATGTTCCAGGTTAAATCAAAAAGAAACTGAAATCGATGACAGATGTATCTACTTATCTACTTTCGATCATGCTATACTACAATTCAGATAAGATAACCAAATTTTGTGATTGAAATTGAAACTAAGGAACAATAAACAACATAGAAAATTTCAAAAAACAAAGAATTAAATTTTGAAAAACAAACAATAGCCACTAGTAATAACAATTGACAAATTGATAAAAATGCTTAGCTATAAATAGTGATATCTTGATGATGAAATTAATAAACAAGGACAGTAAACATCTGATAAAGTTATATGCCGAGCAGGCAATTAAAACAACGGAACAACTGAATTCAAATTGATTTAATATTCATTAAATAATGATCAAATTTTGTGATAGTCAAAAACAGTTTCCCTAACAACTTTCCGCACTTTGATAAAAATACCGAAAATGATGATGCATAACAAGTGCAAGCATAAAATAACTAAAATTTCTCGAAATTCTTACTCCCAAACCTTGAATTCAGTTGTTTTAATAATTAATGTTTTTTAACAAATAATGTTACATCTTAACAATTAATGCCACACTCTTTTTTCTGATTTTTTTTATTATTTCTTTTTTTGTTTATTTTTATTTTTTCTTTTTTTTTTGTTTTTTTCATTTTTATTTTTTCTTTTTATCTTTTTTTTATAGTTTTTCTTTCTTTTTTTGGTTTTTATCCATTTTTTCTTCTTTTTTTTCTTCTTATTATTTTCCTTTTTTTTTCTTTTTGATTTTTTATGATTGTTATTTTCAAATGTTTAAAAATGTTAGTAAAACAACAATGTTAGAAAAACAAAGTAAACACAACTATGTGAAAGAAATCACAACAAAAATAACTACATTTTAACAATTAATGCTACATTTTTTTTCTGATTTTTTTTATTATTTCTTTTTTTGTTCATTTTTATTTTTCCTTTTTTTTGTTTATTTTTATTTTTCTTTTTTTTGTTTGTTTTTATTTTCTCTTTTTTTCTTATTTTTTATATTTTTTCTTTTTTTTTTAATTTTTTATGTTTTTTCTTTTTTTTTGGTTTTATCCATTTTTTCTTTTTTTTTTCTTTTCTATTATTTTCCTTTTTTTTTCTTTTTGATTTTTTATGATTATTATTTTCAAATACTTAAAAATGTTAGTAAAACAACAATATTAGAAAAACAAAGTAAACATAACTGTTGAATTTGTAATTATTTTCCAAATCATTTGTTGACTTGGAAGAAATCACAACGGAAGTCTTGAATTTTCGATTCTGCTTTTACTTTTCACAGATGAAATCTCCTTCGAATTCAAATCACTTGATAAATTTAGGGAAAACATGAATTCACATCATTAAGCCATCACAAAAACTGTTTGGTATTTCAAATTGCTTTCCATTTTTGTTGTGATTTCTTTCATATTAGTAATTTCATATCAAAATAAAAAAAAATGATAAAAGTGAAAAAAAACTTTGAAGCAATTCGTTGTGTGACCTGCGCGAAGATTGGATCGAGAGCGAAAGATGAAATATTGGATATCGATGACGAACAATGCAGCTTTTCATCGGTGCATGGATAGAATTGCTTTTTATTGCGCACCTGAAATATAGAGCAAATATTAACTTGGAAGGAACATTTTATTATTCAACATAATAATTTCTTGCTTTTGATAAAAAATCACTTCACTTACCGGGAATATAATACCGCTCTGCGTCATCTATTCTACCCACCAGCTGTAGTCTTCTCCGTTTCGCAGCCCTTTCATTCATTGTAGTTTTCATAGCCTTGGGGCACCATTCTAAAGAATGGAGCTCCATCATGGCTGCGATTTCTTCATCGGAGCGAATATGCGGCATACGGATGAAATAGCCGCATTGCTGGCAGAAGCCTGAAACATGTATGTTGTATTTAAAGTATTCCGACAAAATTGCTTCAAAAAATTGAATCTAATGTATAAATATCAAGGAGCTCACCGCTTTGTCTATGTGTTTTCGCCGCATGAATTCGCCATCCTTTCAATGTCCCAAATTTCTTATTACACATGCCGCAATCTGCAAAGATGTCGTGTATTAGAGATTTCTGAATTGATACAAATCATTCGTGCAAAATTTTATTCTGCGAATTGAACATTTTAAACTTACCAATTAGTACCGATTCATCAGCATTGCGATTCACCCTGTATGGGTCGGTTTCCGGTACAACCAGCTGTCTTTCATACTGAGCCGGTAAACCTTCCAGTACCGGCACACGGAAGGCCTCCGGATATGCTGGTGCTTCTTTGCGCCTTTTGTCCACTTCTACTATCGGCACACGTATGGTCCGGGAACGCCTGAAACACATATTCATCACTCTTCCTTGCTCATTTGCTCAACAAACTTTTTATATTTTTCAAATGAATGCGTTATAAAATAAATAATACTGTAATATTTTCTTTTTTCGATTGAGCCGATAAAATAAGTTCAATTTTATACTTAATAATGTACCTTTTATGGCATTTGCATACAAAAATGAACTTACAATACAATTTCACGCGTTGTAACCACTTCTCGTCGTTTCCGGACCATAATTGTTTGCGCTGTCGGTACCACATCGGCACTTTCCTCGTTGAGGAAAGGCTCCTGTGGTACCTTTTGCCTTTCCATCAACTCCTCTTCTTCTTCCTGATCCTGCACCAGTGGCGGTACTGCTTCCACCACTCCCTGCAGTTCCTGTTCCTCTTCCAGCTGTTCTCGAGTTGATGGAAGACTTTCGTTTTGCAATAATTCCAACCGTGGGACATCTACGCTTTGTCCTTCATCATTTCGCTCTAATCTTGCGGTTAAATTGTTGATCTGAAGAAGAATTAGTTAAACCAATTAATAAAGAGTTCAGTGAAACACACACTTTATACTAAATGCCTTCCGTGACAATTTCATTTAAAAAAAATAAGCCTTCATTTGCATAGCCTTTGTTCACTCTTTTTATATCAATTTTGACTAACAATATTAGCAAGGAAAATCAGAAATTATTTGTTTATTAGGTCATGCTTTATACAAAAATTCACCATACTTTATCATAGCACAAATAAATATCAGGAAAAAAAAAACATACTAAATTCGCCGCATTCCGCAAATATCTTTCCAGTACTTCAAAATACAGCGGCTCCTCTCTGCGCAAATAATTTTTCAAATCTGCGAAATTCGGTAAATCTGGGCCAATTTGGCAAACACTTTCAAACTTCGCATCCATTTGCTGAAAAAAATTAAATACTTTAAATTATATAATTGGAAAACGGTTGTCAAAAGTTAAATTCTATACTACTAAATAACTGAAATACAAATAAAATACTAAATTTCGAAAACAGTGTAGTTTATCATCTAATATAGAAAAGAACAAACTATTCAATACAATAAACTAAATGCCCAATAAAATACCAACACAATACAAAGCTATGTAATAAAAATTACATTTTCTAATCTATCAATAACCCTCTCCATCATGAAAACATGCAAATGTCTTACTAATAAGGCATTACGTGCAAAACTTATACTCTGTCATACTCTTCTATTTACTGATAGACCATTTTATTCGACCAGAGACAATTACTGAGAAAAAAAAGGCGATCAGTTAACATAATAAGAGAATAAAAACAATTAGACATAATCAAAGGCACAGACAATTCCAATGGTCAGATAGATGTTGTGCACTATTTACCGTATCATGAGTAAGCTTTTGAAAGTAAAATGAAACTAAAAATAGTAATTGTAAAGATATTGGAAAAGTAATTAATAGTAAAATAATAACGAAATACTTTAAAGATATTAAAATTACTCTTGAAATTGAGTTGAATATACTGTCGGATTATCTGTGATCTACGAATCAGCGGTATATAAATAGAAAATTAAAATAATAAACAGTAAAGATGGCACAAAAATTAAAAAAGTAATTATTAGTAACATAATAACTATATAAAAGTTACTTTTGAAATTGAATTGAATATTTCCTTAAATTTTCTGTGGAAAGAAACTTTTGTTATTTGATGAATTGATATGTCATAAAAATTTCACCGCTGATACATTATATATTAATATTAGAGAGTTTCTTTCATTGCCTAATATTTAGTTAAAAAGTAATTTGACCAAATAAATAAGAAAAGTGAATTTTAATTGTTGTTTCAGTTTGTTCATATGAAAATTATATTTTTACCGCTTATTATTTCACGCATTTTTTTTTACTATGGATCACTTTTTCTTTTTTATTATATAAGAAAAATATAAAGTTCAAAAATAATAATTTCTTCATTTTAAAAATAAACTTTAATAATTAAAACTTTCATTGTATTAATTTAAATTAATAGTTAAAACTTTTATTGCATTAATTTAAATTGTTAAAAAAGAAAATTTGCATCAAAAAAAAAAGAAATGAGAAAAGATATAATTAAATATTATAGTAATTAATTTGAAGGAAAAATTGAATATTCTCTAAATGTGCCAGGAGATAACGGAAAAAACTAACAGAACCAAAAGCTATGAAAAAACACTTTTTGTTTTTATCAAATTATATTTTGAACTAACTTTTACTTCAGCAATTTCTTGCTTATATTTCTCACATTTTTCCTTCATTGCTTGATGCTTCGTATGATGTCGCATATTTGCGCAGAATGTAATGATCGTGGACATCATGAAATTGTTCGGTACTTCATCATTTGTTGTCTGATACGATTTATTCTATCATCTTGCATATCGTTTGCTGTGTCAAATTTTCCGGATCATTTCCCATTTGAGGAATTTCTGGACTTCGCGAAATATTTCGCACTATGTAAGCATTTTGACTTGAATATGTGATGACATACTTCTTAGTCTGACAACAGAAGTTACAAGTAAAACCTGAAATTAATCATGAACAAATATTGTAATTGCAATTTTTTGCTTACAATGAAATGAAGAATTCATAAGTACGAAAGTTTTTTTTTTGTGCCAAATAAACACAAATAAATTAAAATTTGCTTTTTTTCGTACTCATTAATTTTCCTGAAAGGTTTTTTAAATTAAATTATTTTAATTCAATTCATTTAATGAAATAATTAATTATGCATTCTTCAGTTAATTTTCAGATCTTTTAAGATTAAAATTAACTTAGTAACTTAAGTAGAAATCTGCTAGACTTTTTTTTGAGCTAAAAAAAAGTATCAGAAAATACCTTATAATTCCAAAATAGTAGAAGTATCGCTTAAATTTCAGAATAGTAGCAGTTCAAGCCGTTTTCACGAAATTATCTAATCACCTTCTAAATTTGACTCTTTTCTGTGATCCATTTCAATACAATCTTCCACAAGTCTCCTGGAGAAAAATAGCGAAAACTTGAGATAGGTAAAGAAAACGTATAATCCTTTGTGCCTCATCCCATCGTTTCAACTTATTTCTTCTGTCTTATCAATTTTCCTCCTACCATGCGGCTCTTTTCCTGCCTTCTTGTTCGTTGCGACTGCAGATGCTCTACGACACCAATCGAGGTCATGAATTTCTAATGCTGCGATTTTTAAAAGAAATTTCATTAAATCATTTGGCACATTTTAGTGATATTTTTCAAATGAATTTAGATTATTTACCAGTTTAGCTATTTATTATTAATTAACATTGATTAATGATATTAATTTAGCTATTTATTACTAATAATTATTACTAGCCTCTATTAATTTTATGCTACATCTGATGGAGTTTTTGACAACATTTGCGCTTCGACTTCTTTACCAGAAATTTTTTGCTCATCACGAATCCTATTAAAATTTTATGATTTCTATCATTCTGCTAGAATAATATTGTATGTTAAGAGTTCAAATGAAACATTAAATTTACGTTTCACTATTTTTATAGGTTTTTGTTTTCGTAATTTACTTAATGATTTTTGAGTAAAGCATAACATTCGCTTTTGTTATTTACCATACTCCGCACAGTTTTCACTATGTTGCAAATGCTGCTCTAATGAAATTGTAATAAATTCATAATCAATAAAGAATAACTGATGTTGTAAGTTTGGCTATAAATTGCAATCAAACCGTTCCGATAAATTTTAGCATGATCAGATTAATCGATTATGCGATCATATTATCTCTGAAAAAAAAATAATGAAGCAAAATGATTGATTAAGCTGCATTTTTCATGAAAAACACTTCGAAAGTAAACTTTTATTAAACCAATGATTATCGAAATCTTTCAGATACACTGCAGACATAATTGTTAGTAATTAGCTGGTTGAATATGTCGCACACATTAAATCGAAATTGTTGGTAATTGTTTGAACGGATTTTTTTCGTAAATATATATATATATATATTTATATTATTTATTGGATATCTGAAATGTCATGATTTAAATATACATATTATTTAAATATTGGATATCTGAAATGAAAATTTCATGATTTAAAACTTCAATTTCAAATTAATTTTTGAGTTAAGTATTATATACTTTTAGATTATTCATCATTCAAACTATGAGACGTTAAATTACGTAATTGTTTCATATCTTAAAGGTTATTTTGAAATTTTATTTATTCCGGAAAAAGGGATGACATACTGCATAACACATTATTTACTGCTACATAACGTATGATCATAGCTTCTGTTAATAATTTGTATAATCATGATTTCTGTTAATAATTCTTTCACATATTTTAATCAGTTGCTGCCAGTAGCACCATCAATAATTGTTGCAGTGGCTGAAATAAGGTTAAAATTATTAAATCTTTTATACATTTTAACGCCTTATTGCGGGAAATAAATATGGGATCTGTAGAATTATGTAAATCACAGGGATCAATAATGGTATGTAGAATAAAAGTGGCTGAAACACTTATCATTCTAATCACTACACTTATCAAAATTTATTTCTGATGCAAAATATTGCACCAAGTGTTTTATGATAATTGCTTAAATATCTGCAGCATTTAAATCCTGGAAATGATTACAAAATCAATGATTTCAATTTCACGAAAGCACTCGATATCGCATTTGAATTATTTGAATTATAGTTATTGATTAGTCTGTAGGAATTCTGATAATAACGGCTTACTATATTCAATCCCCGAGTCTCGCTACGCTACCAGTTAAAAATCTAAATTTGTTAAATAGGTTATAGACAATGACTTTAGGCAGGGAATAATATTTTGACATCATATTACGCTCTCGAAATAATTTTTTAACATTTGAATTGAACACGGTGATGTTGCTATAAAGCAGTTGGATTTGAATGAATTTCACGCCACATTTTTCAAGAAAATTAAAAATGAAAAAGTTGACACCAATGCACTTTTTTTGGGGAAAAAAGATATGACATATTGTTCGTTAAAAACAAGAATTCCCCCCTCATTTCGGTGGAAATGGTTTCCATTATTAAGAAAGCGGAAGCATGTTCATCCGATTGGGCAAATAACTGATTTTGTCTTCACATTTTTCCAAAACAAAATATTTTGTAAAAGCGTCAAACTGTCAAACCTTTTCATAAACTAACTTACCGGATCATTTGCGTGTTACCTTACATGTGTTCAGTCAACGAATGTGCATTATATACTTCGGTTAAGAATTCAGATTTGTTACTGCCACTCAGTTGAAAAATCAAAAGACAAAAAGAAGACTATTAGGATTTCAACAAATACTTTGCGCAGGAAAAAATATTTTGACATCAAATTATGGTCTCGAAATTGTTCTTTAAAGACTGAATTGAACATAAGAATATTGCAATAAAAAAGTTCGATTAAAAATAGTGAATACGAATGAATTTCAGCCCATATTTATCAAGAAAATTAAAAATGAAAAGATTATAGTATATAGACATTGCATATGAAATGAAAAATGAAGGAGTAAAGCATATTGACATTATGTAATTACAGTGTTTTAAAAGTGTTTAAGTAAATATTTTAATGGTATGGGAGCACAGTATTCTAAAATTGCATTAGTACGGTGCTATAATATTGTGTGAATGCGAGTTTAGCATTTTAATATTGTGAGTACAGTATTTTAAGAGTGTGAGTATTTATTTTAAAACTGTGTGAGGCGAATATTAGCTAATGTTTCTTTACTTTTTTCCGTTCTTCAAATCACATTTAGACATGACAATAGAAGATATTACTATTTTTTCGGTTGTATACTATCAATCAAGTACGTTTTATTGCCTTTATTTTTATTTCCTCATTCCTTTTGCAATTACAGTAACATGTCTATTGTCATTATTTCTGTCATACTAAGCAAAGTTTGTTTGAATTATTTTTTTTAGTTATTCGTTGAAATTTTTTCTTGGAAAAATGCTGAAATTTCCTCCTGGCTGCAGAAAATGAAAACTGTAACATCAGTTGAAATAATTTTAGATTGAACATTTTCAAAAAGAATTTTCCACTTTGTAACATTTCTATTTGCATTTATGGAAAAAAGATATAGATTTTTTTTAAAAAGTAATATCAATTTTTGATTAAAAATAAGGAAAGATAATGGACATGCACAAACCTCTACTAATTTAGTTTTATTAATGATGAAAAATGCAACATTTTTTATATCAAAAATTTTTTATACCAAAAAAGTATGCCAAAAATTTTGTTTTGGCCAGGCATGCTGTTAAAATTCCACGAAGGGTATCTGCAATTCGCCCGCTGCAACTAATAAATCGCTAGGTACATGAATAATATAGCTGGATATGGCAAATATGGAAAATTACTAGTAAATCGATGCACATAAGAAGTTGCTGTAAATGATGATGATGTTACAAATTCGAAATTTGACAGTAGGTGAAGAAATAATTATTGCATTTCACTTAACAAACTTGTTTGAAAAAATTTGAGCTTTTTACTAAGAAAGACGGATATTTTTCTTTATTAATCTGTACAGATATGATTTCTGTTTTTTTTTTACAAAACTAAATTAAACTATAAATCTTTTTGAAGTTGTCAAAATACAATTCATCAGTGAGAAAGGAAAGAATGACATCAGTACGGTTGCTATTATCATTGTTATAATCAGTATTATTATCGAATATTTTTGGTCGTTTTTAAGCGATTATTTTGGTTTGATCATTTCATGCTATCTTATTATCAAATAGAGTTGCTGAAACTGCTTTAGCAAATCCTGGAATCTTTGTCCAAGTCTTTGTTCAAATTCCTGAAGTGCAGTTAACACTATTAAATCTTTGAAACTTTCTAGTACTTTGCCATTTTATTGCAGATCAACAAATGGTATGAAAAATAAATCTTTTTGAAATATTTATTATTCTAATCACTACACTTACTAAAATTTATTTCTGATCCAAAATATTGCATGAAGTGTTCGTGACAATTGCTAAAATGTCTACACATTTAAGCCTTAAAAATAATGATGAAGTTGATGATTTAATTTCGCGAAAATTTTCGAAATCCCGTTTGAATTACTTCGATTGTAGTAATTGATTAGTCTGTAGGAAATTTGATAATAGCTACTTACTTCAAACAACCGATTAAAAAAGCTGTTACATTTCCGGATTCAAGAACTTCTACATCAGCACGTGAAGTGTCACCTTGAATAGGAATACGGTCGTATAATAATGCTTCCGTGAAGCTTCTAGGTGTATTAAACGTAATAAACACGGAAGCAACAAATTGCAACAATTGCATGCTGAAATAAAAAATCTGTATTTTGTACAGCCACTACGTACAGTTATTGAAATCATGAATTTGTTTATCATAACTGTCGAAAAAAAATGGAATTGGTTACGTGCTTTAATTATTAAATTAAGATTTTAATTGTTGAATTATTTGCATTTTTGAATCGTAATTAATTCCATTTGTTTATTTATTAAATCGTTGATGAAAGAAATAAAATTAGTTGTCATTTAATTCCATCGGTTTAATTATTGCTAACTCTACTATCTATCAGCAAGGTTCACTGAATAATTTATTAATTGTTGTTTCAATGTATCAATATTAATAACTAAATAATGAATGAATATTGTTTCGAGAAGAAGGAAAAAACATGCAATTCAAAACAACGACAATATTAATTGATTTGTAATTTTATATTCCAAAAATTATAGGTGGTATTACTAAGAGGACAATTTTATCTGGTTTAAATTCCAAAGAAATAAAATTCACAAAGTGTGAAATAAGAGCGTTTGTTGAAGACAACAGTTTGCGCTGACTTTGGTAGAAATGATTGTTGTTTTACAAAGAGGAAGTTTAAAAAAAGAATTGACAAACTTGTTTATCGTTTGTTGGAGACAAGAATTCGCATTTACGAAGACGAAATTTATCATTTTTTAAAAATTAAAAAATTTTCAAAAAAAGTTGTCCATTGGGGTGAGAAGGTAGCAATTTGCGCTACATCCTGAAATGATTTTTTTAGAGGTTGAAAAACTTATTTATTGTTCGTTAAAACAAGAATTTGCTCTTAATTCGTTAAAAATTTCTTTGTTTAGAAAGAGGAAGTTTAAAAAAAGAAATCGTTAAATAATTTATTAGATGACATTTTAAATTTACTTTCTTACAGGATTCAGTCGGAACATGTCACAATTCAATCGGAAATAAGAACTATTGTCTTTACATTGATCCAGAAAGATATTTTAAAGAGGACTACCAAGCTTCCTGCTTGTAATTCAATTGCATGTCAGTAAAATCGATTTAGTCGAAAAAGTACATATGTTTCATTTTATATGGGAAATTGAAATGGCAAATGTACATTTATATATTTTGGTTAAGATAATAATCCATTATCAAATAATAGTGTTACAGTATGAAATTTGTTTGAGATTCGAAAAAAAATTTTATGATTTAAAATTATAATTCAAATCAATTCTTGAATAAAATATTTTTGAACAAAATATTTCACCTTTTAAAGATGCTTGGCAATTCTTCTTAAAATATCTTCCTGGTTAAATGTAAAGACAATAGTTCTTATTTCCTCAATCCGATTAAATTGTAACAAGTTCCGACTGAATGCCTGTAAGGTAATAAACTGGAAATGTCATTCAATAAATTGTTTAACAGTTTCCTTTTTTAAATTTCCTTTTTCTAGGCAATGAAATTTTTCATCGAACTAAGAGCGAATTCTTGTTTTTAATGAACAATGAACAAGTTTTTTTTAAAAAGTTTTAATTTTTAAAAACGATAAATTTCATCTCAATGAGTATAAATTCTTGTCTTCAATAAACAATGAACAAGTTCATCAGTTCCTTTTTTAAATTTCTTCTTTGCAAGACGACAATTACTTCCATCAAGGTGAGTGCAAACCGTTGCCTTCAACAAACGCTTGTAACTTTACACTCTTCAAATTTTACTTGTTTGATCCCTGAACCAGGTAAGATTGCTGGTCAACAATTAAATTATTCAATATAATAGTAATTAAATTATTAATTAATAATGATTGAATTGTTCAATATGCTTTGCTGATAAGCGACCGAAAAGCAGTAATTAAATTTAAACGATGAAATTAAACTGCGACTTATTCTGCTTCTTTTATTAATGATTTGAATAAATGGAATTAAGCAACGCTCATAAGGTACAAAAATTTCAATAATTGAAATTAAATTCAGTATATGAGCAATTTCGTTCTTTGTGACAACGATCGCGAATGTCAGTAACTCAAATAAACAATTTGAATGTGAAACAACTAGAAATAATTTGACATTAATCGCTTGGTTTTAATCAACAAATTAAAACGTTTTTCTTTTTTCATTTCAAAAGATGAAACGGCGAAACAAACATTGTAGGCTTATACTAATGTTTGATAGCCTTACAGTATGAAATAAATGACTAAATTATATGTATAAATAATGGTTTATCCATTCGTGCCAAACTAAACAGTCAATTTTATGAAATTAAAGAAATATTATTTAATAGAGAAAAGAAAGTCGAAAAGTAAATATTATAATGATTGATCATAGTGAATAATTTACATTACATGGTAACTAACATTAATTTTCATTTATATAAAAATTTTTACATTACATCAAGAAAAGTAAATATAAAAATAATTTACATCACATCAAGAGAATGGTAATTAAAATTAATTTGCATTTTTATTTGGTTTAAAACTACACAAGTTTTTTTACATCAAAAAGCCAATTAGTATTTTCTTAAATTTTTCTATTAATTTATACAGATTTATATTTAACTTCAATATTAATTTTAACTTTTTGATTTTCTTCCGACCAGCAGTAAGCAATGCTGTCAATTTTAATCGTTTTTATTATGTTTAATTATTATAATGAACAAATTTATGATCTCAGTGATTGCATAAAATGCTGATTTTATATTTCAGCAATGCAGTTGTTATGCTCCACTGCTTCCGTGTTTATTACGCTTATTATTCTTGCAAGCTTCACGGAAGCAAATAGCCAACAAGCAAATGCTCCAAATATGCAATTTTATACCATCGGTCCGGACACAGATCCCGAAGTACAAACGATTTTTAATAAACTTTTTAAAGTAAGTGGTTTTTATCAGATTTCCTGCAAACTAATCAATTAATAAAATTAAAGTAATTCAGGCGGGATGTCGAAAACTTTCATAAAATTAAGTTTTCGACTTTATCATTATTTCCAGGATCTTAAATGTTGCAGACGTTACAGGAATTATCATGAGCAGTTTGTGCAATATTTTGGATCAGAAAGAAATTTTTGTAAGCTAATGATCGCAATGAAAAGTGTTTTAGTTTTCTGCAATAAAATGTTAAAATATATTAAAGGATTTTACAATGTTAACATTATTTCAGAATTTCGGAAAGAACTTTCCCTCAAATGGATTTTCTCAAGCAAACTTTCCATCAGATAACGGATACCTTCTGCAGGCTACCAAACTTTTTTTTTTTTTTAGAAGCTTAAATGCTGTAGGATTGCAGCAACTAGCATGACCAATCAGTGAATATCTTAGATCTGAAATAAGTTTTAGCAAGTGTAACTACTAAAATGACAAGTGTTTCAGTTATTTTTATTTTTCATGTCGTTTATTACTATAAAGCGTCAAAATATATTAAAAGATAAAATGAAATGAAATAAATTTCAGTAGTAAGTTTTGAGATAAGTTCTATTAGTGCAATACCTTGTATCTAAAAAAGCCAAATTAAAACCAAATCAATTTTCTTACTAACAACAAATTGGCACTCATAAGAATCTGAATTACCTTCAAAAAAATTTTTAGTTTAAATGATTGGATAATGTTAACCTTATTTCAGGAATATAAAGAAATATTAAACAGATACAGAAATAATGTTCCCAAAATAAAAAAAAATTTTTTTTTTACAGCCTCAAAGAGTTGATTCATTAGCACACGATAATTACAATTCGACGGCAGTCAAACAAGAAGAAACTGGTGGAGTCAGATCAGAGGAAATTCACGACCTGATTAGAGTTTGTTAAATTTTGTTTAATCAATGGAAGCAATTGAAACGAGATGCCGAAGATTTTCAAGAAATTAAATTTTAGCCCTTATTGTTATTTTCACGACCTTAAAGCTGTTTACATTGCAGCAATTATCAGGACCGTTTAGTGCAATACCTCAGATCTGAAATAAACTTTATTAGGTGTAGTAATTAGAATGATAATTTTTTCGGTTACTTTGATTTTACATAACGTTTACTTATACAGTCGATCCTTGATACCTAATTCCACAGATCACATATTTATTTCCTCATAAAATATCAAAATATGCTGAAAAGTTTTATAAGTTAACCTTATTTCAGAAATTTCAGGAACTATTGGAGATCTTGAATAGAACAACTACCGCTAAACCTACATGAAAGAATTATTAACAGAAATCATGAATATATAAATTATCAATAGAAACTACGATTATGTGTTCTACAGCAGTAGATAAGACGTTATTTAGTATGTGATCCCTTTTTCCAGAATAAATAAAATTGTCAAAATAATTTTAAAATATTAAACAATTTCGTCATTCAACGCTACATAGGTGAAATGATGAATGATTTAAAAACATACAGTACTTTACTCAAAAATTAATTTGAAGATCTCGAAAGTCAGTAATTCAAATAAATAATTTGAATGTGAAACAAATACAAATAATTGATATTAATCGCTTGATTTTATTCAACAGATTCAAAAACCGCTCTTTTTTCATTGCAAAAAACAATACGGAGGAACAAATACTGTAAGTTAACAGTGTTTGAAAACCTTACAGTGCGAACTAAATGGCTAAATTATATGTAAAAATAATGGCTTGTCCATTCATGCTAAATTAAGCACCGATTTTATGAAACTGAATTAAATATTTTGGAATAATAAACAGAATATTTGAAAGGAAGTCAAAAAGTAAGCAAAAAATGAGAAATAATATTACACCAAGAGAATGGTAACTAACGAATAATTTATATTTCAATTAAATTTAAAATTAAACAGTTTGAAATTGAGCAGCTTAAAATTAATCCGTCGATAAATGCTATCTTTAACTATTACAATAAACAAATTCATAATTTCAGTTATTGTGTAAAATGCTGATTTTTTATTTCATCAATGCAGTCGTTACGCTCTATTGTTTCTTGTACGTTTATTACGTTTATTACCTGCAAAGCATCGCGGAAGCAAATCAGTTCCTCTCATAAATGATAATGCACACGATAACGATAATGCACATGATAATACACGTAATATGATAAACGATAATGCACGGTTGTCATCGTTGGCTCAAGGATAATTCTAGAAGATAACAGCCTCATGAAACTGTTTTAACACATGATAATGATAACGGCACATGATAATGATAATAATACACATGATAATGATAAAGCGCACAAAATGGAAGCTACTAACATCAAGGCAAATGTTGAAAACAGCAAGTTCGAAACTTGATTACAGTAAGTTGTTATTATCAAATTTCCTAAAGCCTAACTAAAGTAATCGAATATTTTAAAGAAATTAGATAATTATAATCGGCAGATTAACTTTAAACTGTTTAATTTTTAATTTGTTTAATTGTTTAATTGTTTTGTTTAATTGTTTAATTTTCAATCTTCTTCACTCATTTGCATTTTTTCTTTTCCGTTACTGATATGTTCTATTCAAAATATCGAAAGTAATCCACAATTTTATTTTTCAACATTATGCCGCTTAATTGGAAGCTTTCTTGCAGTTTTTGCATCATTATTAGAATATGCGGTAATAAGCTATCTAACGCAACAACATTGAAACTCTTCAGTTGACAGTACAGTAATCACTGCAACTCATTTTTATAAATTAACTGGAAATTCATCAATTATACGAAGAACTCCAACAATGAAACGCAAAAAATGCACTTTCAATAATGAGGTTTTCATAGTAATTTCGATTAACGCAAATTACTCAAAGCTTACTTACTCAAAGCTTACTCACAGCTTACTCAAACTAAAAAATTTTAAGAAAAAGAGCTTTTTTTTAAAAAAAAAAATGAATCTTTAATTACTGTAAAAGTTTGTAATTTTGTGTCTATTTGTAATTTTGTGCTTTAAAAAAAATAAATAAATAAATGGTCGATATTTCTTCAGCTGTCATTTTTCTTTTGTAGTTCGAAAATGATTTCGAGACATTGTTATTCACTCGAACATCAAAGAATCAGTTCCGTTTTAGGCCATCAGCGATCAGAGCATTTGCAAAAGAATGCTTACATAGTTGTTTGAGAACACCAGCAGCAAAGGTTTATCTTTTAATGGAATAGCTTGAGCGAAGAAATGAAAGTAAACATAATTATGCAAATAATCCGGGAAAAGACTGAAAGATCAGTTCAGGAATCGAATATGATGGTATTATGCTTTTGATGTAATGATAATGGATAATAATAGTCCTGAAGTAATTTAGTTGAAATTTCAATTTCAGATCGATTATCTATCAAGAATTCTATTCCCGGCATTCTTTATTACTTTTCATATTGTTTATTGGACGATTTATTTGTATTTTTGATACTGTACAATGATGCAATTGTCAAAATTATTTGATAAAATGTTAGCAATCAAACCTTCATTACCTTTTATCAAACTAAAGGTTAAATTAAAGTTAAAATTGTATGACAAGCAGATACAAATGCAATAATGATTAAATCTGCAGAAGACTGACATCATTTACTCATAATCGGTGACTGAACTTAACTTTCCAATTCCTATCTGTTACCTTGATCTTTTTGCACACGTTGCATTGATACTAACGTTTGTACTTTAATCAGTTATTTTGTGGCAACTTTTTACAAGCTACCATAAAATTATTTTTTTATTGAGATGGTAACCGGTGATAACCAGGGTCTTCTGGGATGATGGTCTTCTGGAATGATAGTCTTCTGGGTAAAGTTCGCGGAATTGTTCTGAAAATATTAGTCGTAAGTTCGGTAGCGTTCCGATTTAAACGAAAAGAAAATCGTATGTAAAATATCAATTTTTCTGATATTTAGAGATAATAATTTTTTTGAAATTAAATATCAATATGAGGAACATTTTAACTTTTCAATCACTTCAAAAAATGACTGAAACATTGACTTTGATTTCCCTCCTTCTCATTAAATTTAAAATATAATTTTATCTTCAAAATTTTTTGATGATAGAAAGTATCGAACATTTTATGAACATCCCACAAAGTTTCTTCATTTCGAGGTTTTCAGTGATATTGCAATGATAATCACACTTCGTAGTTTTAGTTACTATCAATATTTCAGTATAGATCGAATCATTGTGAAAATCCAATGGTCATTGCGTAACCATTAAATGACGATTAAAAGTTGATTAAAATGTGATTATTAAAAGCTTCTATTATGATGACACGGATTTCTAAATGGATTTCCGGAATTACAGATCTTTAAAGAAATTTATGGGATAAGATCCGAACTTTTTTGGGAATATTTTTTTCGAGTTCCTATTTTTGATTGATCAACTTTCATATAAAAATCGTTCACGTTTAGAAATTAAATTTAGCAAAGTAATAGTTTAATTTGGATGATATATGTCTTGTCTCGTTAAACTTGATCGATTATTTCATGCAAAATTTATTATTTAAAAATACTTTAATTGATTTCTATTTCTTTCTGTCAGTTGATAGACTGACACTTCTGTGGCAATCTATCAATAGTACTCCTTTCCCTCATAACCTTTGTCCAGTGCCATTGACCTATGGTCAATCGTCAACATCACAACTAGTTGCACCATGAAATCTTAAAAATGCTCCTTTGCCTCTTTCGTTTCTCTTGTGCCTTATTTAATTTCTAATTGTTTGCTTCGAGGGTTTCTTTAATTTATTCTAAATTCATAATTAAATCAATGTTGCATAAAAATGGTTTAAGTATATTTATTTCATTCATTGCTATATGTATATTACAAAAATTTATGCTGAATTCAAATTTTAATTCAAATTTAGATTTCGAAAAGATGTCACAACAGCGGCAGCGTGTTTCATCGCATCAACATCTTTACAAAAAAAAAGCAGACTGGAAAAGTAATTTACAAAAGGTTAACAAGTAATATTCATGTGCTAATTAATAAAGTTATATGTAAGCTAAAGGATTAAGCTAGCTCCTTTGATTGTTTGAACCTTAGCAAAGACAAGAATATTAGCAAAAAAGCTTGATCATGAAACAAATAATAAAACTAAGAATGCTATTCATTTTAAATCTTTGCTTATTTATAATAATACGGCAATTACTATTATAGTAATACATTTTTTCTACTCACATTTCTATTTGGTAATTATTCAAATTTAGATTTTGTTTTAGTTTTACATGCATGAAAAATTTTCAGAATTTCATTCAACGATTACGAGATGAACGACAGAAAGTCTTTACTCGTGCACGTAATGGACTTGGCTATTGGGAAACCGATTTACTTATTGAAAGTATATTGCAGGATGAAATTAAGGCTTTAAGATTATCGGAGCAAATCACAGACAATGAACTAAATGAAGCTATTCAAGAATCTGAACGATTTCGCGATGAAATTATCCAAAAGGGTTTGTTTCTTCATTTTATCACTAATTGTTCTCATAGATCTATTCTAAAAGTTAATTTTTTATCGTGCTAAAGTTTGCTTTTCTTTATACAAATGCACTTACTGTTACATTCAATTTGTGAAACTTTTTACATTTCAATAGCAGTTTTCAGAAATAGAAAGCATGATTGCTTATGAACGCGAACGATTGGAAGATTTGGCAAGTGGTTACGACTCGGTTTTATGTCCAAGATGCCAGGTATGATTCAGCATTTTCATCTTCTGCTCTGTTATTCTTTGCTAAAATTTTATAAATCAGCAAATAATATGGAGTAAGTATTAATGAAGTGCTTGGTGGAGTCTTTGGAAAAGAAGAGAGTGATTAAACTTTTTATTTTTATAATCGGTCTATATAAATTTGGTTTGATTTGAAATAGGCTATTATTACTTGTTTCGTGAGAGTTCACTTATCATGGCTTTGTCGAAATGCTAGTTGATAATGCAGTGCATTAAATTGTAAAATTAAAATATTCACAAATGGAATCAAATATTTTCTCACTATCGGTTATAAATGTTCTCTTGCACTCCATAAAGTTATTATTTTCAGATTCGTTCAAGTTTGAGTTTTAAAAGTTTTTGCATTTAAAACTTGTATTTTCAGTGTGCCAATTTGAATTTTCCTGACGAACATTCACTGAAATGTGAACATTGTGAACTGCAGTTGAGTGTGACGCAGCCGTTACCATCTCCTCACGAATTAACGTCTTATTTTACGAAGATTTTCACCTCTCATGCTGATCGAGATTGTTCGGAAATTCCTAGTTTAATACTGCGAGATACCAATAAGTTATTTCTTCGTTGTAATCGATGTGCATTTGATTTTGAAGTATTTTAACTTCAGATTTTTTTTCTGTTCAAAGTCTGATGTAGTCAAGTAATTTTTGTTCTTGAAGACTTTTCTAGGAAAATGCGCGCAGAATTTTTAGCTCTCTGTGTCCAATCTGATTCTTAATTACCATTTATTGCTTTTTGTCGTGGCCATAATTAATGCAACTTTTGTTGTTGTTGTTACTGTCACTTTTTTTTCTTTCTTTATTTCTTTTTTCTTTTCTTTCTTTTTCCTTTCCTTGTACAGATGCATTCATTTTCTTGTACAGATACGCTCATTCTCTTGTACAGGTATACTCATCTATAAAAAACTGGAATTTAGTAATATTTTTTTATGTGTAAATATATATAGTTGTCATTTGTTTTTGTTAAATAATATACAGGTAAATGATTCAATGATCAGTGATTTTTTTCCTGCCATACACAGTCAGTTTATTTTATCAAATTGCAGCAGTAAAGTTTTATTTTAACACTATTCAACTGTAAGTCAGTAGCAGTATAATTTTAGAATTTTTTTTTAAAATAATGAAATTTTAAAATAAAAGATTTAACTATACGACATTTGGGTTTTTTGAAGTTGATCTTCCAAATATTAGCATTGGTACAGAGAGTATCGTAATGAAGCGTAGTATCATTTAAACTATAATTACCAATCAATGAAAACTGCGACTGGCTAATTAGGCCTTATAGTTGCATATAATAAATTTAGGATAAAAGGAGTTTACTGCTTTAATGAAACAGTTGGTAAGCTATATTGCGAATAAGGGTGTGTGTGTGTCTCATTATCTAGCCCTGTGACATCAAAGAAAAGAAGCCGTTTATGATAGAATAATTCTAAAGATTGTAATGCTTTCACTCTATTTTGTCTATTGTCTACATACTGTTCATACTGATGTTTTTTATAATCTTTATTACTAATCTAAAATAGACTGTATTTGAATATTCAATTCCATAATTGATTAATGTACAAGTTCCATTATGTTATTATTATAAATGTACCTATAATATAGAAGGATCTGGATGAAGTAGTTCAGTGGTTCTGATCTGATCAGATCAACAGAAATTGGGAATTTTGGAAGTTAATTCTAGTCAGCTAATATATTACACAAAATTTTGTTACATCTTTATTTCTTGTTACTCTATGCAAAACATGCCTTTCATCAAATTTCTTCTTCCCTAGTAAATTAAATAACTTTTAATTAATTAATTAGTTAGTTAGTGCAGTATGTAAAATAAGGAAACGTTAATTAATTTCCAATAAAATTTGTAAAAAAAGACAATAGTTAGAAATAAGTGATCAGTCATTTCTAAAAGTGTTAGATAATTTGTGAAATTGTCAAATTCATTTTTAACCTCTCATTAGAAATATGTAAAATTGCGAAAGTGTTTGGAACTAATTTATCAATGGTATTGCATTACATTCAGTCAATCATCGTACAAATTGGCCATTTGTTAAAACAGTTGTTGCACAATTTGTAATATCGAAATATTTGCCTTCTACGATTAGAAAATTTCAAAAAAATTCAATTTCAAACTTCAAAAATTTTCATCACTTAAACATGACAAAATGAAATTATTTATTGATAATTTGGCATTGAAATTCTGGCAAACATCCATCATTTTGTTTATAATTTATAATTGTCCAATTTAACTTCTATCTTTTCAAAATACTTTCAAAATCACAGAGATTATTTATGAATGTGCGAGAAGGAGAGAGATTGAACAGAGGATTTAATGACCTCAGTTTTCAGTTTATACACCAATTGATCATTTCTCATCCCTTAATGCTTAGTAATTTGTTTATTTTGGTGCAAAATGTCAGCGCCAAATGTGCGAAAATGAAATTGTAAAACACAGTGAAATTTCACTGATGTTGAAATTTGAAATTTTAATTTTAAATTCATTCGTCAAGAATATTTGAAGTAATAAAAACGAAATATCGCAATTCTACTACCACTCGAAGATATATGTAACTTTACATATCTATCAAATTGTACTATGAATATTTCAGGATAGCTCTAGTTCGAGCCCATTTTTTTTGCTAGCAAATTAAATTTAATTGCATTGAAATTATTAAATTATTCATTTAATTTATTGTTACTAAATAATGGATAAAAATTAAATATCGTTTTAACTTTAATTTTTAAGGGAATTTTTCTTTAATTAGAACTTTTTAAATTCTGATTAAAATTTCAATTGAAAAATTAAAACGACAGAATGATATGAATTTATCTATTTTTATGTAAAAGTTCTTTTTTTTTAAATATTTACAATTGCACTTTATTTATACCTCTTCATCAATATTTAATATTGAGAATAAATGAGGGAGAGAGAGAGATTTTGTCAGTCTAGAAAATCTTAATTTCATAGTGTAAATTTTTCAAATGACAAGGAATAAAATGATGAGAAATAGTAGACAATTTGATGATAGTGACAGAACGATTATGTATCGTACTACAATGCTGTTTCATTGAATACGACAATCAAATCCCACCTCTCTTCCAAAACTCTTCCACTTACTTTCATCTTTACTTTAGATCAGTGTATCAAAAGTCCAACCCCATCTGTATTTACTAAATTCGAATTAGACATTCCACTTGAAACACAATCATACTTCAGCTCTTCTAATCCTCCTGCTATGACAACAGCACCAGAAACCCTTTCTACTACTACCAACGATACTACTAATGCCATCACTGTTAATGGTACCAGTATCACCACCAATGATACTTCAGCTTCAGCTCCAACAATTACAGCTACTTTTCATAAGCATCAAAAATGGTTGACTGATAAGAAACAACATATTGTTAATGCTTTACTTACTGTTGCACTAATACTCATTTTATTTGGTATATTTATGATTTTTGGCCGTTCTTCTAACAAAAATATTTCTGCAAAGGTATTGAAGTTGGAAAAAATTCGAAATATTGAAAATGGAAGTGACAAATATTCCAGCAGTATCGCATCATTCCAACAAATTAAAATTAACGAACAAACACTGAATGAGGTGAACTGCAATGTATATTGCTGAAAAAAAAATAATTGAAATTTCAAAAAAAAATTGCATGCATTCTGCAAACTATTTTCTTCTTCTTTTTTTCTTATTTTTTCTTTACTTTTCCTTTACTTCGCTTATTTCATAGTGAAAAAATGTAAAATAAATTCTTTTTATTGCAGAATTCTAGCTTTACATCTCTCTCAATTACTACTAACAATGAAAGTTTTGATGCAGCACAATGTGTCATACCAATTGCGAGTAGAAAATGTCATCAAATTAAGCATAAAAATTCACAAAAGTATGCAAATTTTGAAATTTGAAAATTTTCACTTTATCAATTAGTTTAAATTCAATTTTTCTTAGCCTCATATTATTGCTCAGACTTTTTTAATTTAACTATTATTCCTATTCGATTTTTATGAAATGATTGATTTCAAGAAATTGATGAAAGGATGAATGTTCCTGTCATATAAGGTCATTAAATTTTTTAAAAAAAAGTGAAATACTCGTTTACTTAAAAATATTTTATTTTTACAAGTAAAATAAGAATATTGCGAGTGAGGGAGAATGAGGGAGAGAGAGAGGGAGAATAATGTTTGCACTTTTGTCTGATTAAACTAATTAATCAATTAGATGAGATTTCGTGGAAATATTGCTGAGTGTGATTTTTTTTTTTTTTTAAGATGATTAGATAACAATGTAAAGTAATTAATGCCTATCCCATTCTATTTTAATGGATAGTGAGAAAGATTAAATACATCCTTTTGAAGCATCAATTACTTTGATCGGCCAATCTTTTGATTCTTTTCTTTCTGGCATTTATCCAAAGTGATTAAATTTGGATTAGCGCTTGGAAAAAATGATTGGAGCATATGTACAGTTACACTAATTTGCAAAGTACGAATTAAAATGATCAAAGAACAGAATTGAAAGATAATTTTCAAAAATAATTTTAATTTTTTTCTCTCAAAAATAATTTTTAAACTTTTAAAATTAAATAACTTTTGCACAATTATTAAATTTCGTGGCAAAATATAGCAATGAATGTAATTAATAATTACATGCCTAATTATGATAATAAGTGACTTGTTTTAAATTTTTCGTACAGTGATGGAAGCATACCATCCGAAGATTTTGTCACCCATCTGGAACATTTCATGGGATGGCGACCGAAGCATTATGAGCTTAACATAACCATTAATCGGGGTGCACGGGAATCATTCACAGGAAGTGTTAACATTTATGTAAGTTAAATTCCATTCATAAAATTTAATTATTAAATTAAATTAAAACTTTAAAGTTCATGAATTGAAATGTTTGCAATGGAATTTCAATTTTGCTTACTTAAGAAAATATTTTAATTGTTAATTTTAAATTGAAGGCGAAGAACCTTTTGAAATTATGAATGAATGGTTAATTGAACTTATTTAATGTTTAAACAATTCAACACTTCATGTGACTCTTTTACTGCATAATTATAATTTATTTGCAATGACTCTTATAAAGTGTTTATCCTTGGACGAAAGAATAAATTATCCAGAATTGGATTATTATCCAGAATTATTGGCGTGTTAATCAATTAAAATATTACAGATTAAAGCTGCTGAAACAACTTCATCAATATCACTACATGTTGGCCGATCCATTGCTGATATTTCCTTATCACAAATAACAGCATATAATTGTCGTACAGGTATTACTACTACTACTACCGCTATTACTACTACTACAGCCACTACCACTACTGCTACTACTGCTACTGTCACTGCTTCTATTCATAGCAGAATTACTATTTCTTCTTTAATAAATTTACAAGTAAAAGTTTGCTGTGTAAAATTTGAAAATTTTAGGAGAACTTTTTTGTGCCATATCAATAGTGTATCATCAAAAAGATGAAGTATTATCAGTGGAATTTTCCGAACCAATTGATGTTGGATATATTGTTGTCCTTCAGATTAAAAATTTTTCCATTCCACAAGCGTCTGCTGGTTTAATTATCAAAAGACCACAAAGATGGGAACCGAAACGGTACAAATTTGTTTGCATTCTTCTTTTCAATACCTATGAAGTTTTGTAGAAAAAAATGAAATAAATTTTGAAATTTGATTGTTCGATTAGTGAAATTTTAAGCTGTACTATCTAACAGTGCAATTTGAATATTTCTTTGGAAGAGAAAAAAAGTTAAAATTTTTGAAGGCCATGGACAGTGACAACATTTTTCCAACTTCGTAATGCTCGCTCAGTTTTTCCCTGTTTTGATTTACCAGTGCTAAAAGCAACAATGCAAATGTGTATCAAGCATCCGAATAAAACTGAAGCGCGGTATTAATTCTTGATTCAAAAAAAAAAATTTTTTTTGTTAAAATTTGAAATTTTTTTAAAATCTTATGTGTCTTTTAAAACACTCAATAAATTTGTCTTTTTTTTCTGCAGATCAAACACAAAAATAGTTTCAATTTCGAAAAGCAACAATGGAATGGAAACATGTTTTGAACCTACACCACCTCTGAGTAGTTATTTGTATGCATTTACAATATTTGACCAGATGAATTCAATGAAAGAAGCGGAAAAGCTGAATGAATACTTACCGGAAATTGAAATACTTTATTCTGAGGAAGATACTTTTATCAAACCGGATTGGATTAGCTCTGAAGCAATACATGTAAGCAAGTTTTTTTATTTGTAGAAATTTCGAATTTAATTTTTTTTTTAGATTTTTAGTTACTTCTTTATGCTAAATTATTTTGAGATGTTTGCAATAACTCATCCTGAAAATTCTTCCTGAAAGAAATAGTTTTTTTTCCATCTTATTTTAGGCACTAAATATGATGACAAATATTAGTGAATTTCAATATCCATTGAATAAACTCAATTTGATGACATCATTTTTACCCGTTTATGGACTCGAAAATTTGGGTCTTATCGTATTGGATGAACGATTTGTAGCCTACCCGAAATATCGTTTGGCTCATACTATTCTTACGCATGAAATTGCCCAGCAATGGATTGGTAATATTGTTACGATTAAAAACTGGAAAGAAATGTGCTTACAGGTTAATTCATTTTTTTTTTAATCTTTTCATCTTCTTTTACTGTTTTTCTGTTTGAAAACTGTAAAATAAAATTTCAAAAAATAAAATTCAAAATTTTGAAATGAAATCCGAACTTTTCTAAATTAATGAATTTAAAATCCATACTTGTTGTGGCATACTGTTTGCAATAAGCAGGAAAATTTGCGAGAAAAGAGAGAGAGAAGAAGAGAGAGTGTAAGCATACTGGGATAAATTCGCGGAAATCTTAACGTTTTTTCAATTTGAGCTGAAATTACAAAATCTAAAGTTTCGAGATCTTTAATCAGTAAAAGCATAATATAGAGTGATTAAGACAGCTAACATTATGAGTGTTTTTTTTTGAGAAACATTTAGCCCTTGTGCTGATGACAAATGCGCTTGTAACAGATTCATCATTTATTTCTTGAATATATATCTATTGGTTTTTGAAATTAAATTGTCTCTTTTATTTATTTAATAATTTCGTTTTCATCTTCAACAAAATTAAATTTTCAAAATGAAAAATTTCTGCTTTAGAAGTTGGCGTAAATTTGAATTGAGATCAATTCTTAACCACTACCTTTAGATGAATCATTCAGTCGTTAAAATCATTCGATAATTTCTTCCGTTTTTTTTTTTTTTTAATTGACTAAAGAAATCAATTGTAAAAATTGAATTCTGTTTCGTTAAATGTTAATTTTTGTGAATTTTATAGATGCATAATTCATCTATTCCGGTAAATTTATTCAGTCAAATATGATTGATTTTGAAATATTGCGTAATTTTACTAATTTATCAGATTAGCTTATCAGCTCATTACTAACTGAACAGATGAAAAAGAAAAGATGGGGACATTTATCAATCATAAGAAATGGGCAGGGAGTAAAATAATTTTTGTTTGAGCACAATTATCAAAATACAGAAGTCTAATGGATGATAGAGGAGTCATTTGTTTGGAGATTTACTTTTGGAAAATGCCGAACTGATAGAAACAACTGTTTTAAGTTGATAAGTTATTGCACTAACGATAAGACATATCTACGTGATGAGTGGCCATCGTATCATAAAGTCAACAACTATGGGGATAGTACAAGGAAGATTTGTTTATTGAACTTTTTTTTTTAAACGCTACTAGTTTCTTATAAAATCTTTTTGGAATTCATGAAGTCTTTCTAAAAAAAAAAAGTGCAGTAGAAAGAAATTGATGACAAATTACATTTCTTACATATATTAAATTTGACTCCTCTACAAAAAAGTTCAATGATTTTTTTCTTTTTTTAAATTTGACAATTATTTTCTATTTAGCAGTTAAAATTTTTCGTTACAATACATTACCAGATGTGAAATTCAACAGGGGTCACTTTACTTCAAATAGCATATACATTAAATTTTGAAATATTTGAAATGAAAAAAAATTTTAATTTCAAAAACGCTTTAAAATAATTGAAAAACAAAATTGAGAAGTGTTCATTATGTAAAAAAAAAGGTCTAAAAATGAAAAGAGAGGTCTAAAAATGGAAAGGTAAATTTTTGGAAACTTTTTGAATAAGGTAAAAACTTGGTGAAATTGAAGATGAAAATTTTGCTTATCTATTATTCACAGAGAATTTTTTTCAAATTTTATGAATAGATTATTTCAAATAATTTCTACCGAAAAATTTATTTTTCCGAAAAACTTTAATTAAATTTTGAAATTTGCATAATTCATTCAGAATTTCTTTTTTTTGTTAAAGAAAAGTTTATGGGAAAAAAATTGCCAGTATCTCAAATATCATATTACTCATAACTATCATAATAGTCTGCAACTGTGCAAACACCTATGTTTGACCCTTCATCTCGATCCTTTTCAGTTCAGCACCTATCATTTATCCTCGTCCTATCGCAAAAACCAGAAACCAGATATCGCAGCAGGGGCTCGGGCAACAGGCGCAGCTTATTGAAATAAGTTTGTGGGGAGGAAATAGATTATTCTACTTGTCACGGGGATAAAAGTGAAGAAAGGAGTAATTTTAATGAGGATTTTTGCTTTCTACAAAATTTTACTCTGAATTTTCGATCTCAACAAAAAGAATCTGAATTCTGCATTTAATTTAAAATCTTTTCAGCGGTTAATATATTACACACTGCCTCTCAGTTCATGTCACAACAATATCATATGATAGATGGCATATCGGACATTTACTAAAATAAAGCAAATTGAATCGGCAATTTTAAGATTTTGCATTTCAGGAAGGATTAAGTACCTATTTGGAATGGATGATTACAAAATCGCTGGATAATTCGACCGAAATTGATGAATTAATTAATGAAAAACGTCGTGAAGGTATTATGAAAGACAGCACAGCACATGCGACTATCATTTCCGAATTTCGTTCACCAGAAGATGTATGTAATTCAGTTTTAATTAATAAGCATCACCTGTTAATTGCTCAGTAACTTATTTGCTTAACTACTGACACACTGTTTTTTCGATCCTAATTCTCTTTATTTGTTTGTTAATTTTTTCCGTTTGAACTTTGCGTTTTTTTTTTTACTTTAGAATATTTGATACAAATGACAAACTTTTCTGCAGATTTCGCGATGTTTCGATAAGCCAGCAATATTTTTTGTTATGCTTGAATTTGGATTCGGACAAGGGTCAGTGGCGAAAATGATTAAGTAAGTGGTCATTTTGATTACCATCATTAGAGAGCAGAGAAAAGAGCAAGGAAGAAAAAGCAGGAGGAAAATGCTGGCAAAGAGTCAGGAGAGGAATATTTGCTAAAATAAAAAATAAATTAAATTATTTACTAAAATAAATTAATAAAATACATAATTAAGTAAAAAATAATTTTATCAAAGTGTCTTTGGAATTTTTAAAAAAATTTCTTTCGAAAAATTTTTATATTCTCCAACATTATTTGTCTGTTAAAAATTTACTTTTAAAATACTTATTTTTAAAATAGCGCTAAAACTTTCTTATTAAATATTATCAATTGAATTTTGAATTATTTTTGAAATTGCTGGACATTCATAAAATAACAACTAATAACTACAGGTTACTTATGCAACGTTACGCTTATGCTAATGCTGGATTGATGGAATGGCGTAAAGTGATCGAAGAAGCGACAAATGACGTTCTCGCCGGTTCATTTTTACTTGTCACTTCATTGCTTTGTTTGACATACCTGTTTCTAGTGATTTATTAATCTTGAAATTTCAATTCAGGTGAATTCTTCGAGAAATATTTTACGCAACCTGGCTTACCGCTTATTCGTGTTTCACTTGCTCCTCAGGGATTAAAATTGACGCAAAGTGTGACAGTCATGAAACAAGTAATAAACGTAAGTTTCGCCTGCTACAGAAGAATTTTCAATATTATCACTTATCTTACTATCAAAAAATAATGATCGAAAAAGGATTAATTTAACACTTGTCAGTACTTTTTTCCCACAAATCTATATGAAACAGAAAATCAATGAATTTCGAAAGTTCTAAAATAAATTTTAGGCTTAAAATTTATTTTAAGGTTTTATAATTTTAATTAAATTATTTCAGAAAATGGCAGTATTGAGAATTTCTCGAAATGAATTGTCATATTTTAAAATTGTTGATAATTTCAGGCATCTTCAGCTATTATACCAATGGATGTAGTTGTTTTTAATGTATCCGATCGGACAGCATTTATTTTAAAAAATGAAACAGAAATGATACCCTTGAAACATAATGGATTAATGATACTCGATCCAGATAGACGTACGCATAGTGTAATTGTCTATGAAGTAAGTTAGAATTTACGTTTAAGTTAGAACATTAAACAAATCAATTGACAAGTTTTACAAATGCTTCTGAATTTAAGTTAGTGATCAGAAATGGAATTTTTAAGTTTCATTTTGATATATCTAATATTCATTGAAATTCACTCCCAGCTAGATTAAATAATTTTAATCCATCTTTTACAAAGAAATCATCATCCACTGATCAAAAATTATGATTTAACTTTAAAAAGGTTTCTTTTAATTTGCAGCCAGAGATTTATCTACATTTTGTGCAGTGTATCGAAGTATCAACATGTTCGGAATTCATCAAAGAAGAAACGATGAAGCGTATTTCGGATGATTTCTGTTGGGCATTTTTGAGTAATCATTTTACAGTACCGGAAAATATGCCTCAAAAAGCTCGAATTTGGAATCAATTTATGGAAATTTTATCACGAACAAAATACGTACATGGTTCATGTGCATGCTGTATGAATAAGAATCTGGAAAAGTCTGGAGCGATAAGATGTAACTGGTATCGAGATGATGAATGTGAGGAGCTTAATTTACTCAAACGAATCCAACATTTTACAAAATAATAAATTAGCTTAAAAAAAGAAAAAAACCTTTAATAATTAACTTTTGATTTTTTTTTTTGTTTCGAAAATTTTTCAAATAGCTAAATTGGAAAATAAAATTAATTAATTGCATACTTATTGAAATATTGCTTTTTAATATAGGCGACAGAATAGAAACCATTCCGTATGAAATATTTCGTAGCGATTACTTTTTCTGTACATAAGTATACATATACATAATTAACCTGAAAATAATTATAATTACATTAGATTATTCCTTTTAACTAACTGACATCTATCAGTTACTCCTGTTTTAATATTCCATAAAAATAGCTTCAGATCATTTTTTTGCTGCAAAAAAAAAATAACCGGTTTCAGCCAGAATTGATTTTATGAAAATCAAATATAGAAAATGTTTAATGGAATTAACATTTCACTGCCTATTTTGGTTATTTTTTAAGAAACTTTTTTCTTAATTCTTACTTCATCACTGATAATATTTTAGCAATCAGATTTTAAATATTTTTTGATCTCTAATCTTTGACCCAATTTTTAATTTTTGTATGAAAATTTACACCAGAATGAATTTGATAAATTCTCCGATGATTCTTGTTTCAGTACATTTTATTGCTATAACTTATACTCGAGGAAATACAAAAGAAATGTTTGAATGACAAAGAATATATCTAAAAAGGTTATTCTGAAATTTCATCAGGCAAACTTTTTGAATTTTCGTATGCTATGTAAAAGACATGCGCATAATGATTTATGTAAAAATGAAGATTTCATATGAAAAATTCACATTCAAGTTATTAGTACGAATCATATGAGGAATTTAACTTATATTAGCTTATTATTTACAAATCCATGATAATAGAAATCTCCAAAAAGCTAACACAATAAAAGCCCTTTAAAAAAACCAAAATAAGAAACGTTTCTGAACTGAAATGATATAAAATCAGAGCGCCCTAGCAGGTACAAAACAGAAAAATGATACCGATCAAACCAAATCATTAAATAAGTGCAGAATAATAAACAATTTACTTTAAACTTAACAAATATCAGGAGTACTAGGACCCTAATTATACCTCCTAAAGATGATGCATCCATAAACTTAAGCTGAATATAGACACACTGATTCTCGAAATAAAATCATGACTTTAAGATCATATAGATCCTCTTTCAACGCTGAAGACCATCTACACAATCCGTTTTTCTTTAAGTTCATATCTTTGGATTTTTGTAAAAGTGCTCATGAATCCAAAGAAAATTCTATATGTTCAATAAATACTAATTAAAAAGGAATTAATGATTTCAGTTTAGCAGAACAACAGATTCTTCAAACCGAAATTCAAGACGAGAAATTACTTTAGGAAAACATTAACTTTAAAATACCCAACTTTGGCAATTAAATAGATGAAAGAGCACGTCATAAATGGAACTATCTCTCAGCAGCACCATTCTCCGCTATCAGTTTCTGCAGTGGCATCAGCAGCTTTCAGTAATAACCTTTCTTCTTTCCGGGCTCTTTCTTCATCAGTTTGAACATGCATTGGTTTACTCTGTTGCAACTTATGCACCAATGTCATAAAAATTGACTCAACGTGATCCGCTTCCGTCTCTGCTAATGCTGATGTTTCGAATAATGCCATATCATTTGCATCAGCAAATACCTGAAAAAAATTTTAGATAAAATATTTCGCAGAAACTAAATGAATAGTTTAAGATAACTTCAGATTGAAAAATTTTCGAATCCTCATTTGCTGCTCCACAATTAAAAATCTTGTTACCCTATAGTTACATATATATTTATGTTGTTTATAAATTACAAGTAATTATACAAGTACTACTGCACTAAGCGCAGCTCCTAAAATCCACGATATCAATGTTGAATCAAAGTCTTTCATTAAATCAATGTTTTAATAAAATCCACTTCTAGAACTTAATGAAAATTTGTGTTTAAAAGAAACAAACCTGAGCAACATCAGTTTTAACTCTGTTCTCTAGTGTCAAATCACATTTATTTCCAATTAATATATGCGGTGTATCATTTGTTGACGAAACTGAATGTTTGCGACATTCATTGATCCAACTATTCAGCGAATTAAACGATGATGGATTACTTACATCATAAACGAATACAACGGCATTCACATTGCGATAATAATGTGATACAATAGCTTGCCGGTAACGTTCTTGTCCAGCTGTATCCCATAGCTGAACCTGAAATTATAAGAATAACTATGATTATTCTTATAATTCTACAACTCTACAACTGTGATTTCAGCATCATTCCTATGGGCAGATCAAAAATGCATAACTGATCTTTGTTACTATTAGCTGTATGTGAATAAAAAGGTAAAATTACAGGTCCATAGAAACGAAATAAAAGAAAAAACACACATTTACCTAAGTAAATTTATTCCTTTTATTGTTACTAGAAAAAATGAAAAAAGACCCACGGAATGACGATATATTACAAAACGAATTATTACTGTTGTGAGAAAAATTCGGAATGTTTCTGTATCTTTTCTGATCACAAAAAAAGGTACAGTTTAAATAAATGGAGTACCTAAGTACTGAAATTCGTTTTCTTATCCAGCTAGTCGGATGGCATTTCTGTCTCTTACGTAGAGATATGTCATGGGAAGTTAATTCCAAGACATGTAAGAAGTTAGTAAATGAAAAGATTCCTACTTACTTGAACAATATTAGAAAAAACTAAGTTAGCCGAAATAAAAAATTGTTCACTTCTTACCACCAAATGCAGTCTGATCCGTAGTTTAAGTTTTACTTAATGCTTATTTTTTTGTCATATCAAAACATTACTTTGTTATGATATTCACATATTTGCAAAGGTTAGCCAACTAATATCTCAGACAGAAATACGGCACGCGTTGATAAGAAAAAGAAAACAAACTCTTATCAGTTCACCATCGATAGCAATGGAACGTTCGCGAAAATCTACACCTATTGTTGCTTCTGTTTGAGCCGGAAACCTTCCATTACAGAAACGAAAACTGAGGCAAGTTTTACCAACTCCAGCATCACCTAATATGATAACCTGAATGAAAACTAAGATTTACTGGAACATGGTGAATAATGTCCAAACTACAGCGAGATACTCGAAAAACAAAAAGAAAAAGAACAGCGAAATTAATAAATTGAAAACATCTTCATCTTGATGTTTACAACATCAAGAACTGTTTGTAATATTAAAAAGCTTGAATTTGTAACAGAGACGAAATCAGTTCAATTAAGTACACTGGCATGTTTAAACTCACTGAATTACTAAAGGTAACTTGTCAAACGTAAGAAAATATGAAAGAATACCTTAAAAACGCGCTTTGCTCGATATGTCTTACCGGGTTGGTAAGCATAAACTGCTCTTCCAGTAGATTTTGATGAAACCGTTTGTGCTGTATCCGTATTTTTCTCTACAGCAGTAGAATTATTTACGGATGTTACTTCTGAATAACGGACACATCTGAGGCCAACAGTAGCTGGAAATTAGTAAAACATCAAATAATATACGCTCTAATCTTGTCCTTCTCTCATTTTTTTCCTTACAAAAATAATGAAAAACGAAAACTTTTAAATAGATGTAAAAAAAACACATATTTGAAAGTATTATATATTTAAAACATCAACTTACGCTCATTTTCCCCAGATTCCTTCGTTGAATTTTGAACAGAAACATGTGCATTTGATAATGGTGTTTGTGGTGTTACAGTCGTAATAACTGTACTAATTTTGGGAGCTGACATTATAATATTTGGCTCTAATGGTCGTTGTGCCGAAGTTTCCTGCGCTTTAGTAATTGATACATCATTGTGCACTGGCACATCCATCACTGCCTTTTCCCTAACATACAACTTGAAAAAAAATGTTTAGAAATCAATTCCTAGCAAAACATATTGAAAAAGCCACTCTTCTTAATACTTAGTAATCCTAATATTACAAAGAACGGGATGACCTATCATTATTGCATCCATCTACCGATAAGATAAGATTAATTCTTTGATCCATCGGATCGCTTTAATAAGTTAATTAGCTTCACTTATTCAAAACAACCACAAATCGAAACCTATCATGACTTGCCAATTTCAATTTCAAAAGTATCTCAATTTTTTGATACAAATGTTATTGCTCAACAAATCGTAAAGTTCCAGTATTTCACAGATTTAATTAAATTCTATGGATCAAAGAAAAACAAAATTGGCCTTTTGCAGTCAAGTCAAAAAATTTCATAAAAACTGCCGAAGATTAGTTATTTTATAGAACGGAAAAGACCACTAAATTATCCACATAAAAATCTGTAATCAAAGAGTTATTTTAATTTAGAAAACACCAAAAAATTTAAAATAAAATACGCCTTAACGTCCATCCAATATTACATGATGTTTTAAAATTGTTTTCTGCTTCTGTTTTAGAAGCTAAAAGCTCTCGTTGTGTTTATGAAAAAGATATCATGAACACTCTGAATATCCGGCAGTTATACACATATGGCATCAGCGTTATCAATATTTTATTTTACATTATGTATAGTTTATAAAAAAATTTGTATCTTATTTAACATATCAATATTTTATTTTACATTATATATAATTTATTAAAAAAAATCTATGGGATAAAGACAGAGTTAATTGAAAAAAGTATATGGCACTTATGAACTGACATAATTTTTCTCCTGAAGGATGAATAAGACGTTCCCGGAGGTAGATGCAATACCGGGTCGATCAACAATAATTGAGTATAAAACCAAAAAGGTCCTAGAAGTGATCGATAGATTATATATCAGAGATTAAGCTGTTAAGAACAGATACTATATTTATATATATAATGAACCAGATGAAAATTCGCGTATCAAAATAAAACAACCCTATACAATCCTAAGTTTAACCAAAGAAAACTGATGATTTGAAATCTTGGAGACTTCGAATAACGTAATTATTTGAATCAAATAACATCATTCGTCGATAATACTGAAGGTACACGAGATTTTCGCCGCAAACATCTAAAATTATTTTTAGAAGAATGCGCGGAAATCAAATGCAACGCTTTAAATAGATTTTTCCGTTCATAACACCAGGAAGAAAGTGTTCGGTCTGATAAAATGGAATTAAATTACAGCTAACGGCTGACCAAATAATCAAAAGTCATATAATACCAAATAATCAGAAGTCATGGTACTAACCTTGGACAGTGTTTGCTTTTTCTATTGAAACAGTCTTCATGGAAAGCAGCTAGGCAAGCGCGACAGACGGCTACATTTTCATAAAATGGAAAAATAACCTAAAGTAAAGACCAATACGGTTTAAAAAAATACCACTAAAAATCACTGCTTCACTCTCTTCACTCCGATAGATCTCTAAATTTCGAAGGACTTTAAATATATGAAAGAAAGAAATTTACTTACAGTAGCATCATCACATAACTCGCAAATAAATCCTTTTCCTTTGCAAATTAAACAGTCTTTCGTGATATGTTCCGTATAAATTTGAATTATTCTTTCAATGTCCGGTAATAGTCGACCTTGATACAAATCCACCAGATCTATCAAACTATACATATCCGAATTTTCGACAAAATGTTGACGATGTCTCAAATTTTGCAAAAGTTGCTGCTTACGGGCTACCTTCAATGAAAAACTTCACAAATTCTCATCATCAGTTGCCTCTTCAATTCATAAATTCAACAATAAGAAGCAACTTTTCCTGCTACTGAATTTTTTCGGCAAATATCAGATCTCACCTTACAACACATGAAATAACACTTCATCAACAATATATTTCGTCGCAGTTTATTTATTTTGGCTAATTGATCAATATAACCGACTAGTCTTGGATTTAACTTCAACATATTGAAAAGTGGTCGTCTTTCAATAACAACAAGTAACTGCTTTGAAGCGCGACAAACCTGAGAATTAAAAACAATTCATGCAAATAAAATATTTTTCAGACAAAAAAGAATTTAAAGTAGTCGATAAGTGCAACATACCCATTTACCTTATACTTGCTGAAATCCCAGTTGTGTATTATGCGAGCCGGAATAAACCATTCATCATTCCAGTGACAACGTGGACAATAATAATGGCCATTGTAGTCGCATAACCTTGGTTCATTATCAGCTGCACCATCTTTAATTTCAATATATTAAAAGAAATCAATTTTAAAACCGTGCAAACCAAATTAGCAAGTTATCTAGCTCACCATACTGTAAAGAATGGCGACACTCTGCGCATTTATAAGTTTGCAAATCAAGCCCACGTTCCTCACAAATTTCTGTCCTTGGCCTGCAATCTTAGACAGGAATTAGTATGGCACAAAATGATTCTGTATTGCATAGAATAAGAATTCATAAATATCAATCGTACATTATGCAATTTCAGCAAAGATTCTTTGTGGATATAATATCCATTATTCCTTTGGATGTTCAATAAATCTGCGTGAGAAAAGATACTGGATTAGTGTTTACAAATAATAATTAACAAGCCTAAAGAGAATATCGTTTGCTTTAGTGCCAGCGCAATAACGCAAGACGTGTTGCACACACTTATCATGTGAACGTAAACCACAATCTGTAAAACCCATCATTTTACATATGTAAAATAATAGTACAATCAAGCCGATAATTTAATTATCTATGAACAGCTGTCGCATTAATAACAGAGTTAGGCCATCTGATTTCTACCGAGTTATTACAGATAATTAGATCAATTCATTTCATTATGTTCTTCATTTCATAGAACCAAATGAATGGTGTACACTTCTTTTCAGACATTCCCCAACAAAAACTGTTAAATTCTATTTCAACAATAGCTTACTATTACATCGCCGATAACGCTGTATCAAACGCCAAATTGTACATAAGCAAACTTCACAATAGGGATTTCGACCAGCAGTTGACTGTAAGGAAAAACGATGTCCCATTACAGTTATCGCGCGCAAAGCTTTTTTCACCGGATTGGATAACTCTTCCTATAAAACAAATTGATATGCTTATTCATATTAGCTTATTTTTAGTTAATATATTTAATATTAGATTTTGTTTTGGAAGCTGCTATACAAACCATATATTTATAATGCTGACTTTTCTCTGCCAAGCAAATCCCAATAATTCTAAGCAAATATATGTTACCTTTAAAGCGTCAAGTTCAAGCTGACACTGCACAAGTTTTTCCATAAGTTGCATCTGTTCGATACTTCTTTCATGAACCTAAAATTCTGACCAATTATCAAAACACTCTGAAGAATAAAGCAATGTAAATTCACATCAAAAACCTACACTGATCTTCCGCAAACGTCTTTTACAATGAGCGACGGTTAACTCCAGTTCTGCATAACGTTCCTTTTCATCCCCATTGCCATTCTCATGAATAACAGTTTTACTGATTTCTCTGTTTATTAAATTATCGATTTGAATATCAGCACTAAAATTATTTGCATTAATTAGTCGACAAGGTAGCAGATTCCTCTCAAAATGATTACACTATTATTTTACTTAACACATAATGTAGCTTTTTTTTTCAAAGTTAATGCTATTTTTTATTTTAATTCCATTAATTTCGACAATAGCAATTCATGTTAAAATAGAGTTGAAAATCACTTGTTTTGTTCCGTTCTAGTCTTTTCGTTATTTGCCACTGCATTCGGTATGTCTTTTATAGTGCCATCAAGATCTGATCCATCATTTTCATCTTCATCAGAGCAAACCATGTCTGCTGTTTGTGACATCTTAGAACTGGAAATAATAAACTTTGAATTTAATATAAATGCGAGATGAACTTTAAAAGAGTAAAAATTCCAGGATGATACAAATTTATATTCTAAATTATAAAATTTATATTTATAGATGATACAAATTAAATTTATATATCCGAAATAATAAACTTTGAGTTTATATACAAAAATTATCAAATTTTAAAGATCTGAAATTCTTTCCATTCAGTAAGTGCAATGAATAATAGAGTTTTAAGTTTAAAAAACTGACGCGGTTTTATAATATCTCAGATAGCTTGTGGGTTATGGAATGATAGAATTTAGGAATGCAGCATTTATGGATAATCAGGAATTCGAAAACCGGGGTTATTCCTTTGAGTAACGCGTGTATGTCACGTAAACCGTGCGTTCATATCATGTATATCAGCATGTCGGACTTTAACGGACCGTATATGGGCTGCGATAAATCTAGTTTTCGAGTACAATCTAGTATTGCTTGATATTACAATTTGTAATAGTTTATTTCACTAGAATTCACTAACAAATATGTTTATTATCGATTACACTAATATTTCTCCTGTATCCAACTATAATCCTTTTTAAATAGCTCCATGACTACGTTAGCTGTTACTTGTCATGCCTTTACGCCTTCATTATTGCTTCCATACTTACGTGGCCGTTCTCATACTGTAATTACATTATCTTTCATAGGATTTTTTCAAAATAAGTTATATATTGTTTTCTTTGCTGACTTTTTCTTTCTATTTCGATAATTAATTTAATTGATATTTTATCAGTTAATAAAATTCATGCATTAATACATTCGTTTAACTTCGAAAAAAGAATTGCTAAATGAGTAGGCTACGTAGAGCTGTACACGTATAAGTTTTATTACAATATCAAGCTAAATGTGTCTTACCATGATCACCAAGTGTTAGTAATGAAGAAAGGATTTTACGCTGCAACTATTCGCTCGTTTATCGACGAGAATGCGTCACAATGCCAATTGTCTTCCTCATCTCCCCATTTCCGTCACCTTTCACGTGGCATGAACTTTCGTTTCCCGTAGCTTCCGTTTATCACTCACGTACTTAGTCATTTACTTTCATCCATTTCACGTATCTAGTCATTTACTTTCATCCATTTGAGCATATTTCTTTTCCATACTATTTGTTAGCAGTTCTTATGCTTTCTTGCATATTCTAATGAAACAATGGAGGCCAATGTAAATTTGCACTTGATTTAGTTGTTAATTTAATTAAGTTTAATTTTGTTAATTTAGTTAATTTAATTTGATTTAATCAAATGTAATTTAATTTAATTGCTTCGTTATTCCTCACTTGTTTGTTATGATGCATGCCTTATATTCTTTGCTCGTCAGTATATTGTCTGACAAAAATACAACTGTAGAGCTTACTGATGTGCGTAATGAGGGAAGTTGCTGAACAGTGAGGAAAAAGATTAAAATATTTTCCTGGAACTGAATTTAGAAAGTACTAATGTAATTGCTTGTGATAACCATGATCGAAATTATCGAAAACTTAGTTAGGAATAGCTCTGATTCGGGTAAAAATTAGGTTTACCAAAACGGATGTAAATTAAGCGAAAAGATTCAGTAGCTTGAATCATTGGCGTATTTAAATAAATTAATTATGATGGATATTTTTCTCCGAATTTAATGACAGCTGAAAGAATTATTTTGCGAGTTTCAGTAAGGAATGAATTAATGGAATATTCTGCACGCCTTTGTTATGTTACAGTTAAAATATACTTAGAAAAAGCGAACTAATGGGTGATAGTGATGACGAATACCACAGACGTGGTGGTGGACGTGATAAGTTCGCACGTGAGCGCAACGATTATCCGGACCGGACACGACGTGATTACGACTATGATAGGTAATATTTGGGTAGTGATCAAACGGCAAAACATTAGAACTTCGAAAATTCCGGAAATTTAAGAATTATGCAAAAGAAACGGTTTGTAATTGCTTTGGCATTATGAATGAAGAGATAATGAAACGCAAGTATTTTATCATAAATGGTTGTGTGAAAACTGAAATTGGTTTATAAGATGATTGTAAATACCAAAAATATTATGATTTGTTTTATAGACGTGGCGGTGGTGGTGGTGGAGGTAATACATATCAGCGAAGTGATTATGCGAATGGCTCATCTATGAAACGGTCATCATCGCGTCGCGACGATTACGTATCCAGTACAAAACGTAGCAGAATTGAGTAAGCCAAATATCTATAAAATATAAAGACAGATCTCATTGATGTTTCACACACGGTGATGCTTATACGAATGCTTAATGATGCAGAACTGAGGAATGGATCTCTTTGCTGCCATTAGGATGATGGGAGTCTTTCTTAGCTTTCTTCAGGTCGAAGACATTCTTTTCGTTTGGCAGCATTCTTCATTGGTGAAGTTGCATACAGTGCGGTAATGAATCCGATGTTTTTTTCACATTAAAAATGAATCCAAATCATTGTTTCTAAACGAATAATTTAGCAGTGCGTCCGACACGTACGATCCTGTAATGAAGACATCTCCGGATGAAGAACCAGTGCCAGTAATGATGACGTTCAAAAAATTTCTTGCAACACAGGATGATTCAATAACCGATGAAGAAGCAATTGCTAAATACTCAGAATATAAGCTGGAATTTAAACGACAAGAGCTGCACAAGTTCTTTCTGGCACATAAAGATGAAGAGTGGTGGGTGATAGCATAGATGCCGTGTCTACTAGTTTCTTCATTTTTTTATTAGTTTTCTTTTTATATTATTTTTGCTTAATTTAAAAAATTCCTTATGACAAGTTCATTTTGCAGAGATTTTTTTTATAATTGGGTTGTTTTGCGGGCGGTAAGTTCTTGAACTCTTCGCAGTTCTCTCTGCCATATTTTTATAATTTTTCGACTTGAAACTGTGGAAGCAGGAGCAAAATAGGAGGGATTTCTTGATTTCCACATTTTCCTTCTTTGTTCTTAAGTAGCTCTAGTTCACTAAAGTAAATTCTTAAGCCTTCCAAAGCACAAACGCTTTAGATCAGACCTTGTTAGTGAATGCAGAGCAACACTTCACAAATTTACCAATCCTTGAGAAGTAAGCACGTTTTCCGGTAATCGTTAAGAACCCTCCACTGTTTATATTTACAGACAGTAGTAATTCGTTCGGCATGGAGTGTGCTGAAATAATTTCTGATTGCCGGCGAAGAACGTGAAGCTTAGGAGCATTCCACGTAGCTTTTCAAACGTTTTATATTACTTGCTTTCGTAAGTATTTCATGTCTTTATGAGACTGGCCATGTTATACAGTTTTGGAAGTTGACTTACTGAAAGATGAGTGCCGCACTTCTTGTGCGTGCAGTACTTCATTATAAGTTAATGTCTCTGGTTTGGTAAGTATACTGCAAGCATTGTGGAAATTTGGCTGACCAGAGGCGCTGTATGCCGCGGCAGCCATTTACAACTGAACGTCATTTACGTCCCTGGTTATTCGGAACTGTTGCGTCATACAAGCAATCATCAATAACATCAACATCACGTTGGCGAAACATCCAACATCTACAGCTTCATTTTCGTCTATCTTCAAGCGATTCGTCATTTCATCTGACTACAATTCATCGTCTAATCTCAAAACACGTTTTTCTCGACAATTAACTAACGACACAATTTCGCGGATGCTTCTCAAATTTATTTAAATATTCCAAAATAAGGGTTCGGTGGGTGGTGTAATTAAGTAAATCAATATGTTTGGAAGTGGGAGATGGGAAACGTAAAGTATTTTTGATACAAATTGTTTTCGCGTACATGTTGTCATGATAATGTTTTATTGATTACGATTGTGCTTCATTTGGTTATTGCATTATTAACTTGTCACAGGAAAATATATTTCGATTTTCGGATTTAAATCCTAGAAAATTATTTTTATAGGTTTCGTTTAAAATATCATCCGGAAGATAGTGGTAGGCGGAAGGCTGAGCAGAAGGAAAATGTATTGCGTCGACTGGAAATTTTTCAAAATCTTTATGATGAAGGATTCATTGATAAGCTGCAAATTGATTATGATTATGCTCCAGAAATTATACGTATCATGGATATGCGTTAGTATTACTTTTCGAATTTTAAAAGTTTTAAATGAACTTGGTTATGTTGGATCATTGTTGTGGTTGGATGTCGTAAGGTCATTTCAGTGGTTGTCAAACTGGAAGGCGGCACAGAAGAAGATATTGCAGCCTTGAAAAGTGAAAAAATTGACGATGAATCAGTTTTGGAGCTGAAAAAGCTAAAAAGGTACTTTACGCTCCGTAAAAAAATTGCAGAGTTCGATTAGTTGTTAAATTTGGCAGGTGTACCAGGACTTTTCCTTCGGTAACATAAGATAATAATTGATAACAGTTACTTATCGTCAACTTGTAATACTGTATGGTTTAGTTGCATTGAAAAAATTTATGAACGGGCGATTTTATCTCTTGAAGATCTTTTATATCAAATTTTTTGAATTTTTTCATTTATATTAATTTCTCATGATGAATTTTTTTGTGATATTTAGTGACAAAATTTTTCAGTTTTTTTCCTTTTTTTTTAGTGAGACGAAGAAGAAAATTACTGGGATCAATGGAGATGAGAGCAAGTCAAAACAAGAGAAAAGTGGAGAGAATCCTAATGATGATGGTGCTATTAGTGATTCTGATGAAGAAAAAGAGAAGCAGAGCAAAAATGGTATTTAGTTGCCTTACGTATAATTAAAGAAAGGCTGTTAAGCGTTTTGACAAACAAAAGTTTCTATTTTTACGAGTTCACTTATGGTTTATTTACGTTAATTCCAATTCATAGTTTTTTTTTTTTTTTTAAGTCACTGAAGTTCCATTACTCTTGCCTATTGCCGAATCTAAATTTTTCTTTTTTGTATCAGGAGTTTTGTTATTATTTGTTTCTTAATTTTTTTGTTGGGTGATAGATGATTGCGAAGAAAAATGTCTTGAATTCTCCTAAGTTTAGCTGGAAATGAAGAAAGCGTTAAAAACGAAGAGGAGATGAGTCGGCAAAAAAAAAAATGTTGCTGCATAAAACTTCGAGTATTTTCCTTCGGAATGTTGCACCGAATATTACCATAGAAGAAATTGAAACGGTTTTTTTTTTCTTTTTGGTTTTGCAAATTTCTAAATTTTAGTCAGTATGAAGAAATAGATAGTTTTCCTCGCATTAAAATTTGCGAGCAATCATTCAAATTTTAGCAGTTAACCAAACATTTGTAGGCATGTAAACGATTTCCTGGATTTTTGCGGGTTGGTCTTGCGGATCCAGTACCAGATCGAAAATTTTATCGGCGTGGCTGGGTAACATTCAGACGAGATGTTAATATTAAAGAAATTTGTTGGAATTTGAATAGCGTCCGTGTAAGCAATTTTCTATTGTTTTTCAGGTTGAACTAATTGGAAGGATAAAATGACACCTGTTATTATTGATATGACGACATTAATATTCTTTTTATTTTAAAAGATCTGGGGAAAATTCAAATCATGTTTTGATAATTTCTTAAGATTCAAGAAATGCATTAAAAGTTACATTTTATAAAACCTTATACTTCATTTTCAGATAAAAGAATGTGACCTGGGCGCAGTAATAAATCGCGATATAGCCCGCCGCGTGCGGTCTGTAAATGGTATAACGGGACATAAACAGGTCTCTCAAAATGATCTACGACAAGCAGCGAAGCTTACTGCTCTATATGATAAAAAGGTAGATTTTGTATCATTTTTGTGAGACCTTCACGAAAATTTCATTGTAATGAACTATATGGTCCGTCTTCACAATTTGCATCTCATAAAGAATTAGCAAATTTCAGTAAAGCTTTATCGAAAAGGTTGTAAAGTTTGGGCCGTTACTTTTAGAATGGTCTCTATCAGTCAGAAGATCAAGAAGAGCGTCAAAGCAGCTTTGAGCTAGATATTGTAGCACAAAGTCAGAATCCGTTGCTAAAGAATCTTACTGATTTCCTTATTGAAGAAGCTAGTGCTGAGGAGGAAGAATTACTGGGAATTTCAAACGGTGAGTATTCTGTGTGTCTGGAATAGAAAAAAGAATAAAAAGAATAATTGTAACCGTGCTAATGATTTACGAATATTCACACACGGCCGTATCCGAGTTTTAGATTTGCTATTATTTAGTCAAACTTGATTACAGAAGGTATTATTGAAGAAGACCAAAAAGTTCCATTTCAACGCGATGATGCATTGATTGCGAGGCTTGATAGAATCATAACTTATCTCCGTATTGTGCATTCCATTGATTTCTATAATCATGGTGAATATCCGAATGAGGATGTAATGCCAAACAGGTTTGCTTATTTTGATCTTGATTAAAGATATCAGCAATGCAGTTGTTTGTTAGATAAAGCTTAACAGCGCTATTTTTCAGTTTTTACTTTTTTGCTTTCGATATTATGAATCTTAAAGCTGTATCTTTTTCAAACCAACTGAATTATTGGTCGTTTAGTCCACTGAACAGTTGGCTTAGTCCATATGTATTATTTTACGTGCCATATTTATTCAATCTTATTAGATTTCGCATTCTTCAGATGCGGAATGATGCATGTTCGTGGAGCACCACCACCTCCATCACAATGGGGGGCTGATGACAGTGGCAAAACATTAGTTGCGCAAAAATTCGTAGCTGATTTCATTGCGGGATTCAATAATCGGATAGAAACAGTTCTGATGAGTGAAACTGTATTAAGTGAATCAGATTTGGACAGTTTGGGTAGAAAGGATACCGAAAAGTGAGAATTTCCATGTTTTTTCTTTTAGATTTAGATTTTCGTGTTCTGCGTTAAGAAAGCAATTTCGCTACTTAGCAAAAAGTTGGCTTTGTTGCTTTGTAAATAAATACATAGGTCTTTCGAAAGCTTAACTGTCTGAAGCTTGCAAAGTTTTCTTTTTTTTTTTATTTTTTTATTTTTTTCCAAAGAATTATATTTAAAGGGAAGTGGAAGCATTTATCACAGCCAATTGTGTTGAATTAGCCAAGGATAAATGGCTATGTCCATTGTCGGGAAAAAAATTTAAAGGACCTGAATTTATACGAAAGCATCTTACAACTAAACATGGCGAGAAATTGGATCAAGTTCGGCAAGAGGTATGTTTTTATTGATTTCGATTAACTTCGATTTTGAGAGTTTCTCTTTATATTTCCTCCAATACTGTTTATCGACCTGCACTTCCGGGTATTTATCTGGCTGGCAGTTATTCATATTCATTAAACATCAGAAGTTATTCAGCATGGATTGTTTTGCAGGTAGTTTATTTCAACAATTATTTGGCTGACTCAAAACGACCACAAAATTTGGAAGTGAAACCTGTTCAGACAACTCTGCAAGTAGCTCCACCACGAGAAGAGCGACGTGAACGTGAACGCGGTAGTTTTTCTAAAATGTAAAAAAAAATTCATAAAAAGCTTGAAATTTTTAAATTTTAGATCATGAGCTGTATATATACTGCTGAGTAGAAAATATTTTAATTCATTTTTTCATAATTAATTCAGGAAAGGGCATGGAGACAGATACTCTGTGCTTTTCTTATTTTTTTGGTTTTTAGACTATGATGGTGATCGAGGTCGGGTGAGTGGAAGTGGTGGTAACTCGTCTTCATACGGTGATCGTGATCGTCGTGGCGGCTATGAGCGTACTACTGGCGGTACTAGTGGTGGACGATATGCTAGCGCGTACGGTGGTCGAAGCTATGATCGTGGAGGAACATCCCGATATTGGGAATCATCCGGAGGTGGACGCCGTGACCCACGTGAGCCAGTGACGTACAAAGACCTGGACGCACCGGAAGATATTTTCTAAACTTAAGCCGGAAATTACTTAAATAAAAATGGATATTGTTTTCATTTTAATGCATTTTTAATCCGAATGTTGTTTATCAGTCGATACTTTTGACTTAGATTTCGATAAATTTTCGTCCTTTCGCAGTGACCATTTAGTCAGCAATTCTTACTGGTGAGGTTCTTTAAGATCACCGAGATGCAACCTTGTTGCATGTTGGAATAATTATTCTCGACATTAACGATCAAATTTCCTTCCCTTAATATATATATATATGTCCGGCGATTTTCTCTGTGATCATATTTATATTAGATATTTGAAAAACCGTGCGAATTAAATTTAAAAAACTTTTTTGTATTGAGAACAAGGTAGTAGTTCTATAAGTATTGATTAAAAAAAATTTTTTTCTAGACAAGTATTGATTAAAAACTATTAAAAGGAGATTCATCGCTTGCAGTTAATTGAAGTATTCCAGATTAAGAATTAGTTTATATATTATTATTTTGTTAGTATTTCGAGATTGGCAGCGTTGTTCTATGCATCTCCTTGTTCTTTTTTACTTTAAATGTGCTACGCATTATGATACTTTTTTTCAATCTTCTAACTATTGTGACAGATTTTACTTTAATTTTATATTCAATAAAATGTTTGATTTAGAAATTAGTATGTTCTTGTTCCTTTCTGTGATATAAAGCAGTGATTATAACATATTTTGAATAATTTTGAATATTAGATTAGTTTCTACGTGATGATAATGGTACTTAATCAAATGTAGATAGAGTAAAATAGTATTTTGGATGGAATGCTATATTTGACGCTGTTTAACTAGTTCAACTTTTACAGAATGTCCGTGGAAAGTATACCTCGTGATTTGCGTAATTTGCGAGCTTGCTTGCTATGTTCAATGATAAAGAGTGTGGAACAGTTTGAATTGGATGGTTGTGATAATTGTGAAAGATATTTGGGGATGAAGGGCGATGAAGAGAAAGTTAGTGAATGTACTAGGTAAATCATTTTGCAATTAAATATAATTTTCGAGAACTGCTCAGAAGATGTTGTAACGCATTTGTTTTCATTTTATACTTTTCTTATCGCTTATCATTACAGACGGTTTACTGTCTCAAACCTTATGTGATTGATTGCGTGTAGTTATGGAGCGAGACTTAAAGTATTTTAATCTAGGGTAAAAGTTTATGGATCTGTTTTACTATTGGAATTGAGTATCATCGAGTTCGTCGGTGCTGATTTGTCAGTTTCTGAACTTAGAACTAGATAAAGCCAGAATAAACTAATAAATATCAAATACTACAAAATATCACTGATAGATGCAGTGGATTAATAGCTCCACAAATTTCGTAAAATAGTCTGTATATAGCACTTAATGGTTAATATTGATTCATAATTATATAGGTAAAATTGAAATGTTAAGCAAGCACTAACTTTCGAAACTGTGATTAGGAGAATAAATTCAGAAAATCTCAAGTTATTAAACAAAAGCTAAATTAACTGCAAATATAATCCATAATTTTTTAACAACTTAAGAATTTTTTCAACCGAGCAAAGCACTTATTACAGTTCAAATTTTGATGGAATGATAGCTGCAACTGTACCAGAAGAATCCTGGGTATGCAAATGGCAAAAGATCAATCGTAAAGTAAGCTAATTAAATTTTAAATGAATCCGATTAGCATTTTTATACACGACCAGTTGATATATCATTTCCCAGAATTGTTTAGATTACAAGCCATTCCTTTAGGTGAAAGGGATCTATGCAATTTCGGTGTCCGGTACTTTACCGTCTCATATAGTCCAAGAGTTAAAGGCGCAAAATATCCGCTACAAACCCAGCATGCGCGATATGACACAAAGCAGTTAACTAATGTTGTTTGTTCGTTGTTTCTGTACATGTAATTTTTTCGTTTCTGTACAAATGTCACCTTAAATTTATTATTGAGAAATAGTTCACTTTGCGATAAAACTAGTCTTCAATTCTTCAAAGATTTATTCTCATTTCTGAGACGGATTATTGATTACTGATACCGGTTTTCAAACTCCGAACAGTACTGATATATCTGATCTAATTTTTCACTCCTTAACACAGAAACTTATTGCTGCTATATCGATTATCTTCTGATAAGTTTCCTGCCTCTATTAGGGATGTAAAGAAATAAGGTGTAGAATAGTAAGGTCGCACACATTCATAATGTGATGCTTATAGTGAGATTTTATGTTTGTTTTATTTATATTTGAGTTTCCTGTATAACTCAAATATGAACTTGTGCTTAGTAATGAATTTGATAATAAGTAGACCCAAATACACAAAATAACAGTATGATTAGTGAGCTAAATTTTTGGTAGGTTTCTGATCTTGGCATATTTTGCCAAATATGTAGGGTTTTTCCTCAAAAAAAAAAATTTCATCATAATCCATAAAAATTCACCCCTGCTAGAATTCACATAAACATCTATGATTGTTAATTACAGGATAACATATGGGAAATCAACTGCAATAAAAAATGATTTAATAAGTTTCTCAGGGGAACTAATTTATGTTGACTCATTTTTACAGTTACTAAATTGATGTGATGAGAAAGACATAATTTGTCGCTTATCTCAATAGAATTTACCATAATTTAAGCCGAATAGTTCGGTTGAAATGTTTACGTTGAATTTTGTTTTTTCATTAAAACAATATGCATCATATATAAGCAATCAAAACACGAATTTATCGTTATTAAAAAAAAGTAGTAAGAAATGACTCGGCAGAGCATGATATTTACAAAATGGTAAAATATTTCTAAAAAATATCAAGCCTGCGGCTGATTTAGCATACGTTTAACAATTCTCTGCATATCCACAATCGAAGCTGTATATGAGGCAACAATGGATGAGCCAACTTGAGCTTGTTCTTTAAGCAATATAATATATACTGCCTAAAATATATTCGGATAAGTATAAATTTCACTTCAGTTTCATCCCAATGTTACGTTATTACCTGAACAAATCTACAGTTTAACCGGGAACGGCGCAATGTAATGCGCAATGCAACTTTTTAAGCAATTAATACCAAAAGTGATCCAACATAACAGCTATAGAGAATATGTAGTATAATTTTCTGAAATGTGCTTACTTCGTCATAATCGCTACTAATTTCTGGAATGAGATCATCACTTTTGAGCAATTTATGAGCATCAGATAATTGAGTATTTATCGATGTAACACCTTTATTAATCGTTGTTCGCACTTCATGCAACCTATTCAGTACAACATTTTTCCTTTGATTCTGGAAGAGAACAATGAAGCTAGGTGAAGGAAAAAGCGGGATTGAGTCCCACATTTTCCTGAAAGTGTCAAAAAAGAAAACATAGTACATCTTTTAAACCGTTCAATTCAAAAAGATACTTCAAATCCTTTCAAAGCAGAAACTTTTTCCTACTTTTATATGACAAAACTAAATACGATCTTCAACAAACGGAAACTGATAATTTAGGAACGTTAGACTTATGATGATCTGCGCTAAAGAACTGCAACGTAATTATTTAAAAAAGGAATTCAAGATTGACTTGACAAGTAAGCTTTGTGAAATCCTAACAGAACTCACCTTCGAGAAATTACTCTTCCTAGCTCCTTGACTAAGTGCAAATGCAAAAATATTATCCAGAACCATTTCTAATAATTTAATAATGAGCTGTGCAAATGAAAGAACCTGTAGCACCATACTACAGTGTCGTAACGTTAAATGGAAACAAAATGCACCCGTAGCAACATTCGAAGCAACGACAGCTGGAAAAAGATCAATTTTCAACATAGTATGCAAAATTTTTTGCAATATTAGAAACTTAAATTGCAAAATTGAAGTTCTCCTAATGTTAAGCTAACACTAAGTGATGAATGTGTAGAGACATATTGCAATCTCTATCCGATACAGCATGGACTTCTTCAAGCACGTCTAATTTCAAGCTAGAAACCTTCGTACTTTACTTTTATTTTTGAGAATAAATTTTTTTTAGCTTTTAATCTATGCAAGTCATGAAGAATAACAAGATTATAATTAGATCAAATTAACGAATGGTCTAGAGGAATTTTTAAGATAAATTTTAGAAAAATGAAATTCGAAACTAATAGTAACTTACCAACAACCAAATTTTCAACTTCGGCAACATCCGGTAAACACTGAAGCAATTTTTCCTCATGAACATGTTCAATAATCTTGAAAAAATATATTTCTTAAGCCATAAAATGGAACAATGACAAGTCTAGCAGCTCATCAGGTATAGCTTAATAACTTGATGTAGAAAAATGGCTTCAGCGCAGTAAACATACGTTCCCAACATTTTTTTAACGTTGTTTTTCAAACGGATAGAAAAGCACTAACATCATTATCGTAAATTACAATTGTTTATTTCTACCATGCGCTGCTTTATTATCTTCATAAATCTTAATTTTTACAACATTCAATACAGGATTACTGCTATTTATTCATTTTGACAAACATGAAAAGTCACCTAAAATCCATAAATAGAAAAATCTAAATAAACATATCTTAATATGACTTAAATGATATATTTGTAATAAAACGTTAGCCTTACATTAGATGAGACTATGCATTCCGAACATTCCACCATATTTGAAGCTGCTTTCAATAAAAGCATCAATAAATCCATTTTTGGTGTATTTATTAACTCGCTTAAATGTACTGGTGGAGGAGACTGTAACAAATTGGGCTGAAATTATATTTTCTTAATTAAGAAAGAACTGACTATTAAAAATCGCATATATTTTAATATTAAAAAGTTTGCATATAAGGAATAAATAAGATAAAGTATTGGGCAACCCCAACATCTACAATAATATTATTGAATTGGAGAAGACGGTGAAAAGGTTGTAAAAAATATGCAAAGTTTATGGAATCCCGTACTAGAAATCAAAAAGACCAAAACTACATTTATCAAAAAGTTTTTGATGATCAAACCAAAGTCTCATCCTCCTTATATGTTTGTTTGCAATGCTCGATATGCTTCATCAATTGATCCAGAAAATTGGACAAATTCTTTCGAGTACATTTGGAATGACCTACAGCTGCTATTGATTTCATTAGCAAATGGCTTAATTTCATTGCGTCACACTGGAAAATATCAGTCTATACTTATTATAGATTATCGAAATTGGATGACAATATAATTCATAAAATCTTTAAAATCAGCTTTTAAAAAATAAAATTCGACCTGCTCATGGTAAGTACGCTGCTTCATTTCGTCAAGCTTTTGCTGTTCTCTTTTAGCATCAAACGACGGTATAATACTGAAATCACGATTATCTTCGAGTCCAAGAAAATCTAAAATATTCCAATAATTTTTTCCCAATAATTGCTATAAAATTACTGTAATTAAACAGTGTTATTTATTCAATTATTATAGAATTATTGTCGAAAAGTCGTCTTCAATACTGCATCATTATTTCCCACAAATATCATTTTATTTTCTTTTATGATTTTCAATCGGTAATTCAACTATTAACAGTAATTTTATTAACAAGCACAACAGCTATGTAAAAAAATAGGATAGTATTTAATTGCATTTATAACAACTGCATGGGGAGGATTCCAGCAGTGAATTTCAAAACATAGTTTTTTTGGTTTATGAAAAAGTATAGTGGAAAGTAATGACTCAGGAAATAAGCGCTTTATAAAAATGACTTCGGTCATGAAAAGAAAAAATGAAAAACTAACCAATCGGTTCCTCATCTCCGTACATTGTATCAACAACAAGCTGAATTTTATCAACTGCAAAACATGCACTCAGTGCTCGGGTTTGTATATCAACACCGACAGCAATGAACGATTTGCTAATTTTGTTGAGAAATTCAACTAGTCGTGGCACTTGTAAAAAACTGCCATTTTTGTAAGCAGTAATTAGACATTCCGATACCTGCAATTAAAAAAAGAAATCATTAAAAAACTGCGATCAAATACTATTTACTAAGAAATAATCAGGCTCATTTTAAATGAAAGATGTTTTATTAACTCCTGATGTTAGGTCAGGATTTGTGTGCCAGATTTTGAAATTTTTCACTTTGAGATATTTACAAAGTTATGTAAAACACCAAAAATTAGATTAAAATATTTTATTCCGTAACGTTTCAAACATAAAACAAACCTCTTTTTCTGTTTGATCAAAAAAAGCGGCAAGTTCTGTATAATGAATAATAGCACTACCAAACCTACCGTACTGCTCCAGCAGACCATAAATAAGATAACCTGAAATACTGTCAAAATCAAATTAGGTTATGATTGTAACTTCAATCTTCTTGCGTTTAAAACTACCTTTTCTAGACTCACACTTTTCTTATCCTGTTTTTTTTTTTTTTTTTTTTTTTTTTGAGGGGAACGATAGTAGTGATAAAGTGTAAAGATATGGATCAGATTTAGAAACTTCCTGTTTTCTGAGAAAAAAATGAATTTAATAACCTAAAGTATCCCTTTGAATATACTTTATATCCAAAGCACGCATAAATCTTTGCACTTGGGTTGTCACACCAATAGATGAATAAGCTTTACATAAAACAATGGCGCTGATCGGATCTGATGGGTGATTTTTTACAACCCATTCCAGCAGCAATATCAACTCATATAATGCGTCAGTATCGCCTAAATCTTGTATTATTCATTAAAAATTAGGAAATTAAATTCAATCGAAACTGATACCAAATGAATGCTGTTAACAAGATGATAATAGTTCAAGGTGTTGATCCCTATTTCATTTTCTCATTTAAATCCATAATAAAAGACAAGACAGTAGTAGAGATGCGATCACTAAACCCAGAACCTATAAAAGTTAGATAATGTAGAAATTAAAGCTCAAATTCTACTAAAATTCAAATTCCTTGCGCTTTATATGTTCTGAAGTTAATAAGTATCAGCAATATAAATGGTCTTTAATATTATTTTAAAGCTACATAAGAGATTAAATTTTAACGTCAACAGATAATTTCTTTCATATTCGAAACGCTTCGACTTTGCTTGACAATTTCGAACAGTAAAGTACTGCAGCGATTGTTTATTTGTAATCTAAGTGTAAATCAACATACCATTATCAGTATATAGGTCCCATAGCAAATTTGCAGCAAGATGGGCATAAACAGATGCAGTAAGATCAGAATCCGAGCACCAATCAATCATTTTGATCATATAAGCGACAGTCTTTCTTTTTTCTATTGCTGATAGTTTTTCATGAAACCCTAAGCCTCGCCTTAAGCGCTGATATACAATATCAGCCCACTGCACATTTGTAGTCTACAAGAACAAAAATCTGAATTTACTAAATTTAATTTAAAAATTGAATCTAGTTCCACCAGAATCTCTGTTAAAGTATTCATTAATTGTTGTGTAAAAAAAATTTAAAAAAAAAAACAAAAAGTAATTTAAGATTTACTTTCCCTTTCTCTCGATTATTTTCGTCCTTCAGCATGCTGATAAAATTCGAAACCCTTTGCATAAAATCATCAATCTTGTCATCCTTTATAAGAAGCAGAAAGGGCTTCAAATCAACATAACAGCATGGTTTACTGTAGAACAAACGGACATATTCAAACACATATTCCTGAGGATCACCTGTAATTTTTTCTCATGAAAAATAGCAGGTTTCTCTTTTGATTACAGAATGTTAGAAATACTTCAACCGTACTGTCCAAAACCAAATTATTTATGAGATTTGATTCTTCCCTGCACAAGTAACTTACTAAGTTTAAGCGTATCTAACGGATTCCTTGGTCGAATTTCATTTTCCAGCAATTTTTTGATCAGTATTAAGCGTGCAAGATATGGTCCACGCAACAGCATTTTATTTAACGGTTCAGCTACAAATGATAGAATTAGTTCGACAACTTTATCGAGCAACCTGAAAAGTAAATTCCACCTTAGTTAAATTGAATGAAATACTGTATCAATCCAAATATTCCCTGAAAAAATCAAGATTCAAGTTGGCAATTTCTAGTGTAGTTTGAACAAAACAGCATCAGTTGCACCTTTTTCTTGCTTCCGCCTCTTCAATACTCTTCAAAGATGCGAATGTTGAATCAAACAAAAATGTCCACAGAGACCAATCATCCGGACTGCAAATTAAATATGAAAATTTCTGAAATAAAGGTAAACAATAAGAATTCTAAAGAACTGCTCTATTCTAAGAAATATAAAAAAGAACTGTTCATTTTTTTTAAAAAATTTTATTTCGAAAAAAAATTTTTTTGAGAAAGAGGAACTAACTTATTCTTCAACTCACTGATACTGCGTTCAATAACAATCTCGTGATTGCCTTGCAGTTGATATAATCTTAAAATATTGTAGAACAAAAACTGAGCAGGACGTTTTATATGTCGACGCGCCAAATTGTCTGCTAAAATATACCATATTTCAAAAACTATGCTAATTTAATGAACTAGTTTTTAGGTTAACTCAAACCAAAAATCTGAGTCACAATTTCAAAAAAATATAACATATATATGTAAATGTTAAAATACATTGCAGGTATGTACCTTCTAGAAAGAGTGCAGCTTTCACATACTGCCCTGAGTTTTCCAGGATAAGCACGTAAAGATCGCATTCTGAAATTTAGAAAAATAAAGTTTTGCCTACATTATTTACATTACGACCTCAAATTCGAAAAAGACTATTAAATGCCTTGAGCACAATGTACAATTCATACTATACCATCTCAACTTGTATTTTTATGATAAGTTCTGAAATCAGAAACGTGACAATACAAACCAGCCTCAGCTTGTATTGAATTGGATTCGATCATTTTTGTAACCATTTTTTCAGCTAATGGATACAGCGTTGACTGAGCCAAATTCTGATCACCCGTAACTGCCTGCAGTTTTTATTAATTCAAACTACTTGAAACTTTACTAGAAAGCAAGAGCTGTAAATCATTGGTGAAACAAGTGAGGTTAGCTTGTAAGGATAAATTTTTGCTCCCAAAACATTGACTCAAATGCCAAATGTCAGTTTCAATTTTCAAATAAATCATACCCCATCCAATTAGTAAAGAAATTTTATGATGATTAAATACACTTATGCAAACGTGTAACTAGGAAAAATTTTTCCCACCTAATCTTAATAATTAATTGAAACTATCCATTTCATCTTATCACGGATTGCAAAATAGTATCGGATAATACCACAGCAAATACAAACCAATCACTAAAGAATTGCTTTTCTAAAAAGTAAAGTGAACAAATGGAAAACGAACTGACCTGCATGACAATACTCATAACATTCCAGAAATAATAAGGATTTCGCTGAAACTCTTTGTACAATACCAAAGCTGTCTTCCGTTGTTGCTTGTAATTTCGTACACGAACATAACTCATAAATAAATGAGTCAGATACTGTTCGTTTTTGGGATAACGAGCACAGACCTTTTCATATAATACAGATATCCTTTCCGGTGTATAAGCTTCCTGAAATTATACGGAGAATACATCAATACAATTATGTTAATTACAAAAGCAATTTAAAAAAGAAAAAAAAAACGATTCTGCTGATTATTAAAGCAACTGAAAATAATTAAATCAAAATGCATTTCAAAGCGAAAGTAAACGAAATTATGCTAAAACAAAATATGATTCCCAAATTTTCGACTAGAAAAGAATAAAAATGGCTCGTAACAAAAATGATAGACATAACATCAGGCGAAACCTTAAAGCAGTGACATAAAGCTTGAAGGGTATTTTCATCAAAATCATCTTTCACTGACTCAACTTCATTGATCAATGGCCATGCTTCACTTACACGATCAGCACGAATCAGAGCCAGTGCTTTCAAAACCTTAAAAAAGAAAAACTAAGATATATTTTTAAAAAACCATAATTTTCTGTGCGAAATTTTTATTTGGGTAGAAAATTGAAGCGCAAAGTAAATCTTTCAAAATCGTATGGAACAACTAGCTTTTTTAAAATAATCACCAACAACAACCATTATCGTATGATGGTTAAAGTCAACTGTTTTTTATTACATTTATGCTTTTCAGCCACAGTAAGCCTTTTGACCTGATACCAGGATTAACTAAGAATGATTTAAACTACCCAATGAATTTATCAAACAATCAATACCTTAGCACAATAAGTAGTAGGATGTTTCTTCAAGATCTTATCTGCTTCTTGCATTGCTTTCTTGTTACTTCCAGCGTCAATTGCATCTGAATTATGCTTGTTTTTTTTCTTTTTTAAACAAAAATAGTAAAATAATCGCAATTCCACGACATACCGACTTTGTAAATTTCTATTACAAGAATTTCCGAAATTCAAAAAATTGTCTTAGAAAATTCAAAATGATCACTTTTAGTATCACAAATATGAAATATACCATAAATTGGTTTAAGTCGTCTTTCCAGCACAATCTGATCACTGCTTTTCGACATTTCCTCGATCAAATCCAACAAAAGCTACAACAACCACTAAATTCTAAGTAATTAATATGGAAACTTGAATAAAAACAAAACAACGAATTGAAGAAATCCCAAAAATTTCCAATCATTCATACCTTAATCCATTGTTTACCTACTAAAATCAATTCTTATACTGTTGTCATAAAAACAATGACAATTCTGTCTTCTGTGATCCGTCATTTTACTGATCAGTCCGGTATTTCTATTATTTCAAATATTGCATTAAATTCAACAGAGAAATTTCTCGACTAGAAAGAAAATTTCAAAAGCTTACTAAATAACCTATATTACATGACCGGAAAACTATTCTATCATATGAACTAATGAATTAATTTCTATGATGTAATCCGGAAAACCACGTAAGTAATTTACTGCAACCGTCCGGTTACAAGAAGCTACTGAAGAATCCCTAAAAGTGAACAAATGAACATTGCAGTCCAAACCAGCCAATTCAGAGTTGTATCTCAACGAAACACTTGAAATCCAACGCTGATACACAAAAAAACAATTCTGAATTCTGTTTTGTTCGATGAAATACCTAAACATATTGTGGGAGTTTTTTTTTTTTTTAAATGAATTTTTACTTAAATCAATAAATTTTGTTGTCATTTTAATTTTAACCACTTGTCAACCTAAATTGTCACTTTCTATCGCAATTATTTATCATTTGACTAAAGTTTCCAATCAATAATTATTAATAGCTATTCTCCATAATGCAATCAATTAAGAAAGAAAAAAAAATTTTTTTTCAACTCTTACCGTAATGATGCATTGATATTTTTTTAATGAAAATTTTGAATCACTTTCTTATCATCTCTTTGATCATAATTTCTTTCTCTCTCTGTCTCCCTCTCTCTCTCTTTTTCCTCATTACTATTTATAAATTTAAAAAAATTTTCTTATTCTTTAAATTATCCCTCTGCTACTCATTTTTTCTCTCTCATTTTCAATTATCCCTTCTTGCATTGCATTTAATTAAACTAACATATCAAACTTTCCAACTACTAAGCTATTAATTTGATAGTAGTAAGTAACCTTAACCTTAGGACAATATGCTTCTTCTATGTTTAATATTTTGCAATGTTTTAAACTTCAAAAATTTGAATTTAAGTATTTAAATTTCTTTTTGAATATTTATTTTATCATTTAGCACTAATTATGTTTACTTTAAATGATAGTAATTGCATAAATATTCAAATTGTTTCTTTATTTGTTATACAGTACTGCTTGATAATTATACAAATTTAATATTTTCTAATTTTTTTTTTTTTTTTGTTGAAATTTTCCAATTATGTAACCTAAAGAATTCTGTGTAATTTACTTAACAAAATATACTTTATTAGCCTAACGAATAAAATTCATTAGTTAGATTGAGATAATTTTCATCTATTAGCTTAGGATTATTCAATAGCTATTATGTGAACAAATTTGGCATTAATAAATTATTGTATTAATAAATTTGAAATAATAAATGATAAACAATTTATAGTTAATAGTTTTTACAGTTTACAATTATTTTAGCATAAATTTCACAATTAATATAATTATGGAATTATTGATGCACTAGTATGCTCTGTGATATCTTATGATTTTACAGTATTCAAAGTGAATGTTGATAAGATGAATGTTGATAAGAGGTTGATAAGATACGGTAAAGATAAGCTGCAATGTCTAATTAGCTATATAATATTCTTTTCATTTTATATTCAATTTTTTTCATAATTTTAGAATTGTTTATTTTTTATTTCATCAATTTTTTTTTTTTTTGTTAATTAATTCCAAGTTAGCATATTTAAAAATAAATTTATTTTCACCGTTTTGTAAATATCCATACACTGTACTGTGCTTATTTCTCTCAATACAAACCGAATGTTTACATCATTGAAAGAGATGAATGCTTTTGCTCCTTTGCATTTGTTTTTTTTTTTCAGTTATTGAATTTAACATTTAATATTAATCTAAACTTGCTTACAGATTGTTGTATTTTCATGGATAAGTTAACTTTATGTTCAAGCGTATTTGACGTAAGTGTCAATGAGAATAAAATTAGTGCTAAATTAGTGGACAGTCAGCCATTATTGAAAAATCTTTTAAAATTTTGAAGTTTAAAGAAAATTTTCAAACTCTTTGTTTAACAATTTGATTGTTTCAAAGAGGGACAACGGATTCATCAGGTTAACCATAACATTTAATCATTTAGCTGCTTTCGATAAGATTGCCTTTGATATGTGATATGGGCGATGCATTAAAATGATCATATCATTAAAGGTATTGCAAGTATTCTAAAGGTCACACTCTAAAAATTGTCGGTTTTGAGGAAATTCAATTTTAGCTAATGCAAAATAATTAATGGTAGAAATTCATTTGAGTTTTAATTTGCTAATATCATTTTTAACATTACTAAATTATCATTTTTTAGGTTTCGAGATCAATCAAGACTCAGTCCATGTTTTGTAAAGATCATGTCATCCTGTGAGTATGTGCGATCAAATATTACTTTACTATGATAACCTGAATCAGTTTATACATTCCTTTTTTTTTTCTTTTGATTGCTTTATTAAAATTTTTTTATAGATTGAAAAAATAGCAAAATTTACTGCGAAAATGAATAATGTTTTACTGAGAACAGATAGTGTTGTACTTGATTGATTGATTAATTTGTAAATTCAAAGTAAATGAATATTTTTTTAGGAATTAATGCAAATTTGATGTTCTAAATTTCAATTTATCATTTGAGAAATTCTTATCACAAACAAATTGATTCTTTTTAAAAAAAGAAAAGCAAAGAACAGTCAAGTTTAAAAAAATATATAACTATAAAATTGAAATATCAAGATTATGGTAATTATTAGAAATTCATTATTCTAAATTACTATTTTTTAAATAGTAATTTAAATTTTAAATAATAATGTATCGAATTGAATTATAAGCGTAAATCATTAATACGGCAAAAATATTGGTATGATATTTAGTTACACAATTATTTAGTATGATACAGTGTAAGAAGCGTATGTACGATAAAGCCACGTCTAAAAATAAATGTGAATTCAGTGGACATATATTTTAACAATCGAATAATATATGAATAAAGATTTACTTAAGCCTTCTTTAGTTCCATCTATGATTTATATATTATTGATTACTTGTGATAAGAAAAATGATATCTCTTTGACCTTTTGTTGACCCGTATTTACTTTACTGGCTCATCAACTGATTAGTCATTTCCATTTTATGTTTAATTAAGACTATTTTGTATTTTAATCAAGTGTCAGTAGAGAGCCTCATTAGCTCAGTGGCAGAGCGTCTGTCTTGTAAACAGAAGGCCGCTGGTTCGATCCCAGCATGAGGCATGTGGAAATCCAAGAAGGGTTTCGCATGAAACTTTTCTCGAATGCGAATCCTTGTACAGCTAAGTGAGAATTTTGTGTTTGATTCTGTTTTAATATAATCGAATTAACAGTGAATTTTATTCACCATTTTAGGCAGCCACCAATACTTGAAAAGATTAAGGTCATTTAAGGTCAAGGCTGCTAAACTTTTTTTGTTTGAGTCCAAGTTTAGCAGCCTTGACCTTAAATGCATTTTCGCATTCGTAGTGTCGTGAAAAAAATTGGATTTAATAATCGAATTAAATTGAAAGTTTCAATTTAATTTTTCGGATTGTATAAAGAGTTGATTGTAGTAAAAAACGATGACTTTTTGTAGTAATAACACAATTGAACAAACTTTATTTGAGAAAATCCAAACAAACAATTAGAATTAAGTAAATAAAGTATCTGCCAGTGGCCGAACTGGTCAGATTAAAATTATCGATGTGCGATTAGAGCGTCGGACTGCAGTGGCCGAGCTGGTCAGAATGAATCATCGATGGGCGATTAGATTGTCGGAGTGTCAATGAGTTGGAATTAGAACTGAGTGTGCAGGGACGAATCCATACCTTTTTCTAATAGGATAAGCAAACAAAACAAAAGATTCAGATATGGCCTTAGGCAGTTGGCCTTAGGCATCGGTAAATACTAGAACAAGATTGCATTCTGGAAATACATACATGAAGGATAGATATTAATAAGTTGGGAGCATAGGTTTAATTGTTACACTAAGTGCTTTGTCTGCTATCGCAAATGTCGGATTTAAACAGAGAGAAAGGCTTAAAACATACAATGGAACTTTGTATAGTTGTGTTACTGTAGGTAAACATGATGATCTGACCATGAGGAAAATTTAAACATGACTGTCCACTAAATGCTATAAAATTACAATCAATACATCAGAAACTTATATAAACCATTCAATTAAAATATTGAAAGAAAGTTCAAGAAACTTCAATTTTTTCCGTCACTTAGTAAGAAAAAATTTTGCCTCTGTTTATCATCTCAATTTTTTCAAATTATTGACCTAAAAATAAAGTAAAATTTTATTGCAGTTAGGAAGAAATACCACCTGCAAATTTCGACCCTCAATGTTATTAGTGTTTAAAATGTTTTTTGTTTTTTAAAAGCTGAAAGTAACTTGAGATTCAATAGGCTTCAGACGAATTGAGATTCAAATAGGCCTTAGATGAATTGAGGTTCAAATAGGCCTTAGATGAATTGAGTGCAAAATTAAGGACATCACAAGGATATTTCGATTAATCAAAATGATCAGTGAATAAATTTGCTGAAAGATTTTGACAATCAAAAATGCATGCAAGCAAGAACTGATTGATTGATCGAATCACCAAGCATATTTTATCAACTTCTTACTCATTAATAACTGTGATAACGTGAATCCTGAGAAGAGTGCATGTAAAAGGACAAGAAGAAAATAACTCATTAATTTAATTTTGTACTTTCATTAATTAATCTCATCTTAATTACTAGTCTGAAATGTTTACCATTGGATTTTGCTACCTCAAGTGATAATAACTGAAAACATCATTTGCATAAAAAAAATAAAAATTTTAAATCAGACGATGTTTAATTTTGTGAAGTAAGAAAATAATTTCGCAAATCATCAAGTAAATATCATTATTCAGTTCTGTTCACCAGTTTGATAAATTTCTGTTATCCAGAAATTTTCACTTTTCAGGAAGATTAAATAAAAAAAATGCATGGAATTCATTCATTTTTTCCCACGAACAATCAATTGAAAAAAAGCTAACTTACTTATTATCACTACATTTTAACATATAAATTTTTGTTAACTGTTAAATAAAAAACAAAAAAACGTTATTGAAATTTGATTAAATCGAATCATGAACTTTGACCTACGGACATTTCCGGTTCATAAGTCGAAGTTAAAAATAAAAGAAATAGAATGAATGTGAATTGAAAGAAGAAATAAAATAAAAAGGAAATTTTCATTTTTAGATTTGGACAATTTACTTCTTTCCTCATTTATTTTTTTGTTTGTTAATATTGACTTCCCTGACTGAATGACCGTTTGGTTAAGCTTTGAGCTACTTTTTGTTTGTTATTAAATACTCCCTTGATTGAATGACCATTTAGTTAAGCTTTAAGCTATTTTTTGTTTATTATTAAATACTCCCTTGACTGAATGACCATTTAGTTAAGCTTTAAGCTATTTTTTGTTTGTTATTAAGGACTCTCTTGACTGAATGACCGTTTAGTTAAGCTTTAAGCTATAATGATATTAAAGAACCGAGATTTGAAACATTAATATTTCCGATGTCTATAAATTTACGGATACTGTTTAACTCGATAACAAGCTACAGCATTGTTATTCAATACGGGACGACTCATGGAATCAAAGGACCAACGTAGTGGAGGGCAACATAGTTGAGTTGACAGATTCGTAGTTTTTCAAATCTTACAATAAATGCAATTTTGCAAATGCAAATTATATTTATTAATTTCTTTTAACTTGATTCTTTTAAGCTTATTTTTATCGAATTTTAATTTTTATGACTGTTTTCTTCATTTAATCTCTTTTGCCTGTGTCCCAATCATTTCTATTTATGAAACCGTCTTATTTATTAACAAAGTTATTTTAACAACGAACATGTTTGTATGCCAGGCACAAAACATTGAATAAAACAAAATTAATTCAACACCATCTTTTTAAGCTCAAGTTATACTTGACAATTGAATGAAATTCATTGAAATGGTGCATATTAAGCAAACTGAGGTAATTGTAGAAATTAAGTTCCAATCGAGATGTAATTATCGCAGTTCCACTTTGACTGCAGAAAGAATGACACCACCAGTGATAAATTGTTGCATAATCGGATGTGAACGATCTTGTATCACCTGGTGACTGCGATAAAAAGCATCCACAATGTGCACTTGTACCGCACCTCTTGCTTTCAACCAATGATATGCAGAATATAGTGGCTGAAGAATAAAAAATATGGAAATTGAAATGATGCATAGAATTTCAAAATTCAGAAAACACTACTAAAAACTTCAGCGGAGTTTTCAAATTAATCAAAATAATAAAAAATTAATAAAAAGTTGGCTTCAGAATACTTGCATGCATGCAGTACATATAAAAATGAAGATATTCAATGAATGATCGCATCAACGAATGATAAAATGTTACAAACGAGGGATCAGAACTTAAACTAGCTGTAAAATGATCAATTCCAACAGAAATTGGTTAATATCAGGTTATCGATAGACGATAACCTGATGTAAACAATGTAACAATTGTTAACGACGTTCTCCCTTTTTGCCAGCTCTCATTCTCGATTTTTCACCTGTTAATAAAAAAAAACTTACTTCAGCGATTGCACAATATATAACTATTGTTGATGATATACGCAAAAACGACCACGTTTTTTCCAAGATTTCCACGGGACTGATATTTTTACTAGCAATAAATAATATTTCAATTTCACCATTTTGCATTAACTGCCACGCTTGTTTCTGTAAGCGTTGTCTTTCTACTCTTCTTTCTAACGAACTTTCCACAATTGCTGATGCATCCTAAAAAATTTTAATTTCAAACTTTATTTCAAGTTAAGCAATCTCGAGACAAAAATAAGCTTACGTTACGTCTTAATTTGTAGTATTGTCTTCATCTGCAGTAAAAACTTACCCCTCCTCCATCATCTTCATCCGTAGTAATGTCCTCATCGTCTTCATTAATAATATCCTCGTCTTCTTCATTTGTGGTATCCTCGTCGTCTTCATTAGCAATGTCCTTGCCGTTGTCTTTCTCTTGCTGCTTTTTTGCTTTCACATCCTTCTCGGACAGACTTTCCTCTTCATCCATTTCCATTACTGTTTCCTGTTTTTTATCATCGGTTCCCACATTTGCATTAAAATTCACAGATTCTTCAGTTTCCTCCAAAAATCCTTCCAATAAAGTGGATATGGATAACGGCAAAAACACTGAATTAATCTGAAAAATAACCGAAATATATTGAATCACAAGAAGAAAGAAAAAATTCTTTCGTAAACTCGCAACAATAAATTTGGATTTTTTTTCCAAAAAAGTCTCCAAATTTCCAACGAAAAATCCTGTGATCTTCATATCGTGAAAATAAACCTCTTTATCAAAATCCATACTATCAACACACGGAATCGCTTGTGCTATAGTTCCACGATGTAGATGGATACAGGCTCCTGATCCACCCAAACGTGTTATCACAGCAGAGGTTAACAAACCCAAACATTGTTCGAAGACAATACAACGTGAACCATGGTGTATACCACTAAGGGCTAACAAATGAGATAACAAATCAATTCTGAAAATGAAAACGAAATTCATATCAATCACTTCTCACTTCTATCACTACTATGATTTAATGTAGAATAATCTTATTCTAACAAATACATTCTTTTTCCAACTAATTTTGATTTACAGTAAAACGAAATCATACCTGAGATGTGCGACTCTTTCAGGATCTTTTTTATAATAAGATTCAGCAACTAAGCGTAGAGTTGGCTTCAAAAGATAAACGTGATCTGAATGTTTCTTCGCTTTCTTATTGATATATTTATTTTGTGAGTAAACGGTACGTTCGGAAAATGATACATTACCATCGACCAATTTTGCTATCTACAAATTCTTTTTTGTAAGACTCAACGACTTCTGCGATAAAAAAAATTAAGTTGGTGCGCAAACTTTAAAGTTATACTTGGACACTTTGTATAAATACTTTTTTGCATTCAAAACATTCGGCAAAAATATTCACTAAAATAATCACAAATGGTAATCATTTACCTTTCTATCTTTGTTAAAAATTTTTTAACTTGCCTTTAGACCTAAATTTGATATCAAAAACAAAAGAGATCATTTAAAATTTAAAAGCTGCTTAAGTTTCAACATTTAGATGCTAGTTTAGAGCAGCCTAAATATATTATTTTATCTGCGTATTCTTCTAAAAATCATTAGCGTAGTTTTTTCCTAAGATTTAATTTGATAAATTAATGGATAAAGCTTTATGTTCAGCCGGTGTTATCCAAGCTCCTGCTTTCGATGAATATCCAATAATGCACTAACATTACCAACTGCTCCGTTGGTACGCCTGTATCTTTCATTCTGATTATTTCATCCTGCGTCACTTTTTGCCTTGTTTGTGCCGCATTTGCGCTACTCGCTTCCTCTACTGATGATTTACAGATATTCGTTGCATTCTTCATACCATTTAATTTTGATGATGAACTTGTGCTGCCTCTATCTATAAATACTATACTGTAGTAATAAAATAGCATTATGTAATAAATTTATAAAAAAAAATCAATAAAAAAAACTAGAATAAATTTAACAAAAAAGTCAATAAAAAATAAATGCTACTGCAGCATTTAAAGATTATAATTCTGAGCAGCATGTCAATTGATCGATCATAAATGAATTTCAAAAATAACTCTCGATTGAGCTGCAATAATATTTCTTTTCTTGAACAATTACGAAGAAATATTTTCAAAGTTAATTTACAGTAGAATAATCATACCAAAATCAAACGCAGTAGCAATATTAGTGATACTTTCTGGTGTAACACGTGTTAATTTCCCAGCGGAAACCTAAACAACATCAAAGGGTAATTACTGTATTGCATTGGTCGGAAAATGTTGGAAATATGTTAATTTAAAAAATCAAAATCTAAATGATCATAAGATCTAATACATAAAATAAATTTAAATAACAATATAAAAATAAGATTGCCTCAAATAATCCATAAGGTTGATCAATTGCACCATCAATTTCAAATCGTAATTTTTCGATCAAAATTTTGGTTTTTCGTGATACTTTGCATATGCGTAAATGTTCACCTCCCATTTTCTGGATAACAATATGATTACCAATTCGTATCATGATTACCTGTAAGATATTAAAATAGCAATTAACAAAGATAAATAGCGAATGTATTTTATTCGCAATGACCTATCTTTACTAATTATCTTTCTCATATATCGCATCGCAAATACAAATGTCGTTGTACCTATACTTAATATCGGTATCTATATTTAAATAGGACCAAATTTTAATTCAATACAATCATATTTTTACTTTACTGGAAAACTTTGGCAGGGTGACAGCTAATATTTAGTATGAACATTATGTTTTTGATAGTTAGATTATACTACTATCACAACGTTACACACTCTACTAACACACAAATTTCCAGTTTAAACATTTCTCAAGACAAATGTTCATCAATCATTTTTTTTTTTTTTTTTTTTTAAATCTTACTATATTAAATAAGCAAACAACTGACTAATTAATTAATCACTAACTTTTAATTATTATGTTGCTAGTGTAGCGCAAAGATGACACAAATTTAAACCAAGTGTAAACATGGAAATTTTATCAATTTTCCCCCATTTTTGCATTAAAATTCCTTCGCAATTATTTTACAACAATTATAAATTCCCATGCAATATACTACATCGAGCGGAATCATCTCGTAATTATTACACAGAATTAATTATTATGATATTATCCTGTTTATCTTATTACTTTTACCATACCAAATAGAATTAATTATCATGATATTATTCTGTTTATTACTCTTACCATACTAATAGCGTAAACCTGTAATATTCTCGTTCTCCTAATCACCACAGCAGAGCGTAAACATATAGAGCGTGTTGAGATGATTTGGTAAAGAATGGAAATGATTGAAATTAACTTCAATTTTCAGGTAATTCAACTTTTGCATGCTTGGTTCATTTATTCAATGTTCAAAAATAATTATATATTTTCAGTTCTAATTTTACAAATGAGCCAAATCAAATATCAAGTTTTATTTCTTTTTCCTCTATTTCATTTCTTTTTTTTTTTTAGTATTTTACAAATACAATGTTTTTTTTTTTTTTTCCTTTGATCTTTTAAGTATTAAATAGGTAAAAATATTATGGAATAAGTTGAATGTACTTTGATGAAGTATGAATTCATAGTAATTGGTCATTTATGATGAATTTCTTTTCTTTTTTCGCATATATTTTCTTTAAAAAACGTAAATGGTTAAGCAAATAGGAGTGATACTTTAAAAAAAAAAACAGTAGGGGATTGATAGAAAACAATAGTGTAATGCTGCTTTAGTTGGCAGTTTACTGTAACAACAAGTTATATGAATGGATCTGGGACAGGGTATATCTTATGCACATTGAGTTTTTAAATCAGAAAAAAAAAATGAAACAAGGAAAAAAACACTGAGACCATTAACATGAGTGTAGAAAAAATATATTTAAATAAGTACTAGCACTCACGAAAAAAGAAAAAAAATAAACCATCCCGTGAAATAGCTCAACCAGTTCGATTTTAAAATGCAGTAAAAAAAAAATATGATAACCCGCAACCCGAAACAATCTTCAATTGTTATCCTTTGGCTAACAGAAATCCGAAAAACATCAAATTCCTTACGTTTGAAACATAATCTTATCTCTTTCAACTATTTCACAGTAGTGCAGAAGCAAATAATTAGCATTCTGCCGGAAACATACAAATCCATGGAACAAACGAATTTACAAATACACAAACTTCAAATTTGTTTTCTTTTACTAATGAAGAAAATTACATACACGTATTTGAGCGTACATGAAACCCCTTCTTTACACCCTAACGGGAAAAAAAAAAATGAACGTGGATAGGAGTCGTCGATTGAAATCGAATCAACACCTAATCCGATATATCGAAATTTGATCTGAATATTATTTAGCTATTCCAAAATACTGCACTTTTGTGCATTTCAACATTTTAACAGGGCACAAAAACTGTCAGTAAAAAATGATATAATTCTCATTGAAATTTTTCTAACAACTCACATCAAATTATGACACTTTTTACAAACATAAGCATCGCACAGATATACACAGTGTGTTCTCTTTTTATTTATACAAAGGAACAACTTTTTTTGGAAAATCAAGCAATTATCCCCGCAGTAGTAAGCTATGAAAAACATTTAGGATTTACTGAACTTCTGTCCCTTTCAGCTGTATCTAATAAACACCTACCATCACCTACATCTAAATCATTTCGTACCCTACCTTTTAACAACGTTTATCCTTACAATGCCAAATAATCATCTTTTCATTCTTATTTTTTCTATCCTATAACTTCAAAAGATATTTTACGAAACCTTAAAGCTATTAAGCATATATCATCCTGTATAAATTTGGCAAACCAAATCATCTACCCTAAAGCAATGGAGTCTGTAACCTTACGATAAGACAACAAAACTTATAATCTCACAAATTAGATCATTAAAAATTCGTAATAAAATCCACCTGCAACCTAATAGCCTACATCCAATTTCAGGAAAAAGAGGTAAGTGCAGGTAGTCAATGAATTTAATACTCATCAACATGAAAGCATGAAAATCAATTAATGACATAATTGACCATCCCATGACATGCAGCAATATCACGATGATTATTCGTAACTCTGTTGCTCAAAGTATTTTCTCCTGCTCCCGTTGGCTCTGGGTACATCTTTTCAGCGATTGTAGATGCAGCTGTTGAATTTCCTCCACTTCGGTTAACAGCATTTCCCTCTGCGGGTTTTTCCGTAGCTAACATTGTATTTCGAGGTGATGAAGCACTACCAACGCAGCATTTAACTTGGTGCGGTTGCAACTCAATTCCCATTTGTGGAGAACTGATGAAGGTTTCGCGCTCAGTACCGCCACCATTTGTTTTGCCTATTGCACCACCGCTACCTGTAAGAACTTTTTTCACTTCAGGAATACTCTAAACTATTCATATTAATGATAGCGTAACGTCAACGAAAAGAAACAATGCTTCGGCCTTATCTATTACTGTAAGTAGGATGCAAATGCTGCCGGCACTTTGCTTAAATATGTTGCGGATCAACTTAAAACAAGTACGAATTACGTTAAATGGTACCAAGTGAACATGCATTTAATATGTCGTCTATTACTGAGGTGTCATGCTTTCTATCAACATACACCTGGATGAAGACGAACCACATAACACAGGTTTTAATAAACTCAGATGTAAATATTTCCAAGATTTTCAGGAAATCAGGCCATCATAAATGTTCTCAATCAAAAATACTGCAACAGTTACTAACTGTTTAATAATGGCTTCCTAAGTGAATCGTAGTTTTTGCTCATATTAGTCTTAAAAAAGCAATCAAAAAACATGAATGCGACCGACGTCATTAAAGATATCAAATAACCAACGTCTTGTATCAACCTGAGTTCCGTTCAGAGATGGTCGGCCGCTTACGACCGCAACAGATGTTTGAATCTTTGATTCATTTACTCCTAAATAATTCCGCGACGACTGACTCTGTACTGCCGCTGACATTGCATGCGGTGTTGGTGATGATATGCTCTCACTGCCCGGTGATGAAACATCTGTTATTGGTACATAATACGCTGAAAACAAAAACAAACCAATTTCAAACTAAGATTAATCACTTTCACTTTTTTACTTACAGTAATTTAAATACGGTAGAAAATCTAAATCAAAATCTCGGCAAAAAACGAAATACAATTCCTCAATTATAAAAACTGATAGATAAGGTAATATGATCACACTGCTACAATCAAACAAACAATGCATCACATATAAGATAATCAGAGCACACGTGTTGTTTCATTACTACAGCTCAAAAAGTTTTTTTTTTGTAAAATTGCTTTCCATAATCTATTTCAAAAAAAAACTTACAAGTAGTTGTAACCACATTAGCGAGTGGTACGTAACGATGAGTGTCGCCAACAACAGGTACATATTGCGGAGCAGTATATGTCCTCGTAACCGCTGGCATTACCGCTGTGTTACTTAGCGCTGTCTTTGTATTTGATAATCCGGTTCCTAACAAAAGATCTCGAAGCGTCTTTGTTTCCGGTGGACAGGATTGTAAAATAGAATGCGCGATCATTGGAGCGGGCTAAAAAACAGTAATAGTAAATCAGCAGTAACTAAGAGGACATAAAAAAATTCTATGTCGACTTGATACCGAAAGTTTTTGTAAAAAACGAAACCGCACTCCTACGTTTTCGAATGTTGTGAAGCCTCACTGTTGCTAATTTCACTCTTCATGCCAACTCCAAAATTTGTAGCAATATCAGGCTTTTGTTTTCTATGATGAATCGACACAAAACGATTAGTGGTAATTCATTTTTAACAACTTAACATTATCAGTTATAAAAATTTTTCCCATACTCAATAGGAGGATAATCAGTATCATTCTGACCTTGATGCGGGCTCCGGAACCTTTTATAGCAAGCTCAAGTCGTTTAGTATCAACGCAGTGCGTTGCTTGCGCTACGATGTCGGCATGAAAACCAGTAGTATTTAAGCGCTGTAAATTCATTTCCGGTCGCGGAAGAGGCGATGACAACTGTGCAACGTTTGAAGAAGCAAACGATCGTCGTTTCCCACCTGCCTGCAATGCAAACAAAGCATGTCCCCAATAAATTCACCAATATATTAAAACTGGAAAATACTAAAAAGAAAAACAATCACTGTCAAGGAATGGTCAATTCAAAGAAGTAAGCAAAATATTGAATCGATCCGGAAACTCACTCGTGGTCTAAGATTTTGCGCACCAATGATGACTTCTTGAGATGGTATAGCTAAAATCTGCCGTTCCAAATGATCCTGCCTTGGTGGATGATTCGCTGTTACAATCAGTGTCTGCGCTTGATTCAACATACCGCAACTGTTGACAAATTCAAACGTTTGAGGAGGACGATGGATCGTCTGCTCTCCCGCCGCCAACAGCCTCGTTGCCGGAGGTTGCGGTGGCGGGAGATGCGTGTAAAAAACCGGGGATGATTCGCTGGTTTCTGATGATAACGACATTTGTGATGAAATGCGTACGGAATGATCATGTACCCGTTTTTGCTGCAATTTTTTAATATCGGTGAACAGCGTATTGTTTAAATATAAATAAATTTATAGAAAATAAAGCAACGAAGATGTTAGGATTTCCGTAGTCCCTAAAATAGTCATAATCTATTATTGAATTATCCGTAGTAACTGTGATAAAATCCTGCTAAAAATCTGCTTTAATCTGTTGTGACCATACCCATTCTTCACATTCGCTCTTTTTGCGACCATACCGCATTCCTTATATTCGCTATTTATAAATTAGTATTTGTATTTAAATCTTAAAATCCACACGACATTCGCCCAAGATGGATAATAGTATTTAATATCACTTACTTGATAATTTACAGACGATGCATTTGGTAACGGCGTCACTTTCTCAACTTTCCCAGCAACAGATGCAGTCAACAAAACGGGCTGCAGACCGCAATCACCGACCGACCTTGCGCTGACATTCAATGGCGGTCCATTTTGTTGCAAACTTTAATGACAGAATTCTTATTTCCAATTAATGAAGAATATAGAAATTTACCAAATAAGGATAACTAAATCATGAGCAGTACTCACTTAACAACTCGCAAGCGATCCGTTTCACGAACACCATTGACTGACATGATATTTTGTCCAATACCTGGAGCTGACCCGCTGCTATCTTCACCAAGCACCACCACCTGTTCGCCGGTAGCCCGTGATGATGCAACATCTCGACCCATCTAAAAACGATTTGTTATTATCAAAACTTTATATTTGCAAGTTTAATATGAATCAGGCATATTAAAAGAGTCAAAATAGTTGAGAGGGAATATTCCATCCATGTAACCTACAAAAATTTTCAAATTAATTCCTAAATTTTAATTACTTACGCCACTTGGAAGTTTTTGCGTGGAATCAGTACTGGGAATGCCAAAAATCCGTTTCGCATAGAGCTCTTCCTGTCTCCTGTACTCTCGTTCATCTTCATCAGTCCAGTTCCTACGACTCTCATCAGAATCCGATGAATCATTGTCATCCTTAGTGTCATCAACAGCCACCAGTTTACACTGATAACTCCTAAATAATATGGGATATTAATGTCCTATAATCAAAAAACCAACCAACATCACTACATAGCTTCAATCACTTTATAATTGAAAGTTACAAATACATTCATAGCATTACACTTTCAAATACAGATGAAAATTTTTGTAAATGAAATTCATCTTATCCTTCAAGATTTGCAAATGCCCCTCAAACAAGCGCATGCGACAGAAAAAAAACAATTAAATGCTTGTTCGATAGAAATATGTTAAGGAAAGAAACCAACTTTGTGGTATCGATAACCGAAGAGAATGGTGGATCTGGAGCGGATTGTGACGTAGAAGGTGCAGAAAGCAGAACGCGATCAAATATGATCCTAGAAAATTTTTGTTCATGATTTGATTTCATCAATTTATATCCAATATTAGTTAATAATTACAGAATCTCTCCAGATGATTATAAAACAAAATGATTTGAATAAAAAAATTACAATTTTCAAAATGTAAGACTCGAGGTTCATATCTAAAAAAGTGCAAACCTTCCACCTCGCCCCATTCTTCGTCTTGCGTAACCAATACAACGCACACCGTTCGCGGATGGCATGAACGTCCGGTAGAAACGTTCCGCAGGACTAATCCTTGAAACTGAAAGAATCTTTTGAAAAGCAAAGATATAAAAAAGATAAATCAGAATTGGAATCAAAACAGCTGTGTAACCAGACCAAAGGCACAGGAGTATTTATAATCTTTACCTTGTGGTAGATTCGAGAACAAACTGGACCGATATATGCATCCACGTCGTCTCTTAAATGTATATCGACCATCCAATGCCGCTTCTGCGTTACGTTCTGCATCAACTGTTGAGACTGCGCTTGGAGATGCTCCGGCACTCAAAATGCTGGCAGCAGTTGCTGGCTTATTCCATAGCTGAAATTTCAACAGATTGTTAATTCAATGAATTACATCACTTACATCAGAACCTTCTGGCTGTTAAGTGTGAAATTAAATAAAAATTGTTCCCTTTATAACAGAGAGGTAGCTGTATTAATGCTATATCATTCTTATACCAACCATGACTTGACCTATACAAAACTTTAAATGAAAGGATTGCTTTGGGGAATTTTAGTTTCAAAGTGCTGCAGTAATTTCAAAAACCAAAGTCTGCGCTATCTTCCGCATTATACTGATCCTACCTCTGCGTTCCTTTTCAACCATGCTCGACTGACTAGATCTTTATCTGCTTCAGATGTCGAAGTTCTGGAATGTCGTTTCCGCTTCTGACCTTTGATTTTCGTTGGCGACATACTACTCGGTAATTCATCCTGAAAACTAGTGTTATAAATCCCAAAAAAAAATGATTGATGAGTATGGCGAAATTAAATTTTTCCCATCTTCTCTGTACAAATTCCCGGAAAATTTTCATCAAAAACATAATTATTAAACATCCCGCAGCACATACAATTCTGCAAATAGTTATCTTTGGATCAAACCCAAGACGCTACCTGCGATTCTTCATTAGGGCTCATTGGCGTATTTCGCTCCAACTTCACCTTAGACAGTATGTGATTGTAAAGGATACAACTAAAATCACATACAGCCCATCGACATTTGCATATTTTGTCATCTAGTCCAATGACAGCTTGTTTGGTGTGTTCCCTAAAATTATTTAAAAATTGGATTTTACAAAATTTAAATCCTATAAAAACTCGTTGGATTAACTTTAAAAAATGCAGTTACAACAAATATTTGATGTTTGTTACCTTCGTCTAAGCATATCGAAGAGGATAACAACCCTGCTGAGATCATTGCCAAGTTTCAGTATCTTTTCATACGAATCTTCATCGTTCTTACGATTTTTTCTGGTTTGCATTCGTTCTAAACGTCGCCGGAACGCAACATATGCAATATCCGAACCCGAAGCATCTCGACGTGCATCCGTTTTTACCCGTGGTATTAGTGAGGCAATCTTATGCGATGCTGCTGCATCCTGAAATATATAATCTAATTTCACATACAAATGTTATGTGCTTTTCGCATTACCAATAAAACAAAAACACACAAGTTGCAAGAACAAAATTAGAAAGTAACCTTGCGCTTTTGTAACCAGTAATCATAAACATCATCAACGAGATCTGTATCGAAATCCTTGAGCAATGACCGTGCCTCATTAGGTTGACATATTTGTAAACCACTGCTGGCACCTTCCAGCAATTCCATCATCTTTTCGAAATCACTCGCTGCAGCAAGTCCCCCACGTTCGGCCAGCCATGCCTCATCCTCACTATCGATATCATAATCGGGTTCCTCATTTCCAAGCGATAATGAAGCTGTAAACAGCACCGGATAATCCGACTATTTAATATGGGAACAAAATAAGGAATCCTTTCACAAGGAGACTTCAAAGCAATAGCCGCAAGCAGATAACATGTTTACCGCAGTCTCATTAACCCACACCGAAACTAATGGAACAGTATTTCATTTCTAAAACAAGCGCACTTGCGTAAACTTTAGTTCTAACTTAACAACAAATTAGTGAAGCAGCAGTATTTTTATTTCTCAACATATGCGATATCTTGAAAAAATTCATTTAAATTAGTTAAAAGTCCAAAGTTAGCAAAAAAGAAGAGTGGTCAAGCGATAAATAATTCTAAACGCTATAAAAATGTTTCCCTTAAAAATCCCGAGCTCAAACCATTATATATTCTTACAAGAATAATCCATCGAACCCAGTCAAGAATTTCTGACCAAGTTTTTTCAGGCTTTTCGAAGCACTGAACTACAAACAAGATAATTCATTTTTTTTTTATGGCGTTATATATGCGTATATACATATATATATAAAGAAAACCTAATGCTAGATTATTTAATCATCGAAAAATAGATTCAAAAGGTTAAAAAAAAAAAAAAAAAAAAAAAAAACAAAAGTGTAAATTAATGAGATCACGATAGCTTTACAAGAGATTTATAACTGTAACATGCGAGGAAAAAAACTACAAGAAATATTTCGTTTCAACCAATTGCACTATACTAAGCCTACAAAAACGAGAAACAATTTGTTCATCTTCTCACCGCACATGTAAACATAAATTCAGACATATTTAACAACAGCTGCATATATATCTCGCTCAATGCATGAAATCTGAATTAGTCTTAAATTAGCCTACTAGAACTTTTAAGTACAACAAATCTTCTACAAATTGTAAAACAATTTCATTAGCGATAGCACTTTTTTTTACTAGCATATGGACCAGAAACTGTGACTTGAAGTAAGTAAAATTCCCTACTGCGGTCAATTCTATGTCCAAACCAAAAGTTCGGATGTTATGGAAAAAGAAATATCAGTACGAAAGAAACTACGTTACAGTTCGTAGAAAATATGTTTTCTCCTTTAAATCACTTCTCGATCAAAACGTAAGTTTGTTAAACAAGAACCTTACAAAATATAAAAAAAAAAAAAAAAAAAAACAGAAAGGAACTACTCAGCCCTCTGTTATGTTTGCTCATAAATTCACAACAATGTATTTTGAATGATGATGGAAACAGCACGAATGCAATTCAATGCAGTAATACCAGATAATAATTTTTGACAAGATTTGATAAATTTATAAGATAAAAATGGAAGTCATAAAACAAAACCTGAAATATCTTGTCGAAAATTAAACGGACTACGACTGACTATATACCAATATGATCTTTTCTCTTGCTGTATTAAGAAATTTCTCAAAGGTGAAAAAAAATCTAGAATTTCCCCATTTTTTTTTCTCACAGAACGAAATGTTTTCAGTTTTCGCCATCGTAAACAGCTCATTGCAAATCCTACCACTATAATGGAATTTAAAGCTATCTTCCAAGCTTTTCCCAAATGCTTACTACTTATATTTCCGATAGCAAGTATTGAGCGTGGGATGTGCTAAAATAAAGCGATAAGTTGGCAGTATAGAAGACGGGCCAATACATAGAAGAGATTATGAATGCGAGGACGGAAACGGTATAAGGTTGAAGCATTCGTACCTTGTACCTTGATGAGCTGATTGATAGATGGTGCTGGCTGTACCGGATACAATGAATCATAGTATCCGCTCTCGACAGTGAAAACTTTTGGCGTTGGTATAACATGGTTTTCTACAGCAATACCTGATGTACTGGCCTGCTGCGCAAGGATCGCCTCTTGCAAATGAGACTCCTAGAATAATTCACAACGTCAAAATTCAAAATCAAATTTGACGGGAAGAATTATGGAATTAAGACTTCAAAACAAGTGCAAAAATATGCTGGACTTCGAAACAAAACGGAATTTCAAACTCCGAACAAATAAAGTGTAAAAAGAGCATTGAAATATTTCGAAATTTTCCCAGAAATAATTTTCATTCTACATATAACAGCATATATGACGAAAAACAAAGGATCGACTATTTTCCTTCGATGGGAATCTGCTGATAAAAGAATAGAGTAATCAAACATATCCAAGCAATAAAATTTCAGCTCAGAGATAACAAAAAAAAATGTGTAAACTAAGCCCTAAATGCAATTAAACGTAAATTGCCGAACTAAAACTGCAAATTATGTCAAGAATTTAAACTCAACTTATTCTTCATTATACCTGATAGGATGGATATAAAAAGTTCAAACTCACTGTACAAATCAAAGAAAAAATAGATTAGCTGGGAAAAATTACAATTTTGATCAGTATCATCAACTAATGTCCACCCGAAAATATTCATATTTAACAAATCAAGCTCATCATCACCACACATATCCTTTTACACCATACAGGAAACACTTCCTACCCTGATACTTAAATGACTTACACAGTCGATACAAAGTAAAAAAACAAAAAATTTAGCAAATAAAATATTAGTAATTATCAGCTATAATTATATTATCTCGCTATACAAACTTTCGCGGTGATTAATTGTTTTAAAAAATTCCTCCTCCATTTTTGGAGACGGGCGATACATCTTACCACCTGTTTTTTCCCCAACTGACCTATGTTCCAGAGAGATAATTAAGAAGTTCTCTTCATTTAATCTCATTCAGTTACTGTCTTTTAATTTAATTTCATTTCTTCCTAATAACTTCATTATCAAATGACTTTACAATGTTCTCTCAGTATCCAAAATATACTAACACTGTTCCGCGAAATCTTTTATATTCCTCTTCAATGCTGTAATTGTTGCTAATATGAGGTTTTTACAATCGTCCTTGCGTTATTACAGCATTTCAATTACCATCAGCATCAGGTGACCATTGACCTCCAAATATAACGATTTCCATGATCGACAACATATCAGTGTGCCCCATGTCCACTTCCCTACATCATATCTCTCCCATCTCCTCTCATGTTTTCTGATTCCATCTACTTCCAAGTTCTACTAAACATTACAATACACTTATGTATGTATAAAAGATCGAAACGTTTAAGCTAATCCATTAAGTAAAGAGCGAACAAATAAGAAAATAAAATAGGAATGAATATAGCGCAACAGAAGCCAATTAATGATAATATTAGTGCTATTCTCTCGTCCAAAAATAGTAACCTAATTATACTCTCTACCACTGGCGTAAATATTTATCCCCATTCTTTCAGTATTAAAAGAAAACCAAAAACTGAATCACAGTTAAATAATAGGATCCGAAACTAGAGTTGGATATCTAATTATATGTCTAAATATAAACACTTAATGAAAAAAAGGGCTCCAAAATACAAAATGAAAACAGTGTAATTATAAATTGTTGGATGAGATGAAAAGACTTGGCCATATATGGGTCAAAACTTAAAGGTGCAACTTTTTAAATGTGAATCTTTGGCTAAGCGCTATAAGTACCGTTTTAATGCAAGTATACCTCCCCAATCGTGTGAGAAAAAAGCTCTCAATAACAAAAGTAAACCTGTTATTCAAAAAAAAAACTAGCATTCGGTAAGATAATAACAAGCAGCATTGCAATGATGTCAAATGACCCAAAATCAAAAAAGCAAAGGTCTCCCTTCCAAATATACAAAATGTTCAAAAAATACATAATTAGATGTAAATCCGTCCTTAGAAAAGTCAAACATAAAATAGTTTTGCGACGAAACTTTTACTGATACATTAGCATTAAATCTTCCAAATAGGAATTCCAATCAAAAATTCAATAGAGATTAATAGAACTGTTGGGTGGGTCAAATCTTGAGACATCAAACACTCTTTGCAAAAAAACTGCTCTACAAACTTTTAAAATGTTCAAATATACTTCATCAATCATACCGTATGGCGACCAGATTTCTGTGACGAGAAAAAAAAAAACAAAGACAACAATCGCACTAATTTTACATTCCGGAGTAGATTAACGGATATGGACTTTTTTAAGGAAGCTGAGAAATATCTTTCAAAGGATATGAATTCCTAATTTTTGCTTGACCAATAGACAGGAATATTTTTTTATTTGTAATAGAGACCACAAAGTTCAAGAGTAATTTCAAGAATACTGTTAACTTGAAAATAGATTTCAACCAAAATATTGAACGTCTAATTTTAACCGTACCCTGTCCGTTTTCTACTTGCCCTTTTCTTGTTCTTGTAGACCAAATTTAATTCCTTGCAAGTCACCTGGACGCATATGAACGAAGTTAGAGTTAAATTTAAAAGTAGGCTATCTTCAAACAACAATATACATAAACTTCCAGGACGCAAATATTTGCCAGGAAATTCAAGAATTTCTCATTTTTATTCCATGGCATGTCTGTGTTCATTCAGTCACTGAGATGAAATACCACATAGCGATAATTTTATGGTACGCATGGTCGGATTCTCTCAAAACGCCTGCTAGTAATAGTCATCAAACTACTATTTAATCCATTCGCATCACCAACCCTGGCAAAATGCTTGGGACCCAAACTATTTTGTCTAATCTAATCCGTGGTGACAATTTGTCGTAGAAAGTCCTATAAACATTCATCATAAATATAAATTTGCTATAAATCCCAAAAATGAAACTAAATTAACAATTTTTACATTTAATGGACTACTTAATCTAATAAGCTAGACTGTGATATGCAACATATCAAATCAACAATGATGGTGCGAATGGATTAAAATTAAGAAAAAAAAAGATTAAAAGATTAAAATTAAATAGATTAAAATTACTCTCCTACGTCTTTCAAGATGAATCAGATGACTTACATTCCCCGTTAAAGTGTCCTGGAGATCTTTAAGTCATTTTCAGTGATGATGACAAGTCTTCAATACCTAATTAATGGAATTGCCGAATGGTAATAAATATGACAAATGATGGCATGGCAAAAGAAAAAAATTTGGAAATTTCTCATGCTACCGAACAGGTTGTTGTCTATGAGCAGTCATTAGATAATCATGTAAGCAATAATGCTAGAGAAAAAAATGGTGATAAATTGCTGAAAGACAGAATGTTGCAAAATGTGGTTAAAAAAATTTGTTGCAGTAATGAGAGCTGTAAAGGGACAACTAATAGAGAAATGAAGAGGAATGGATACGTACTGAATTATCTATACGTTTGCAAATTACTAAGCTAACAAACACATTAGAAAATAGTAATAAAATGATAGAAAATCAGACAAATTCTTTGAAGCAATAAAAGCAGCATGGAAGTGTTTGATGTGGGAGAGGAAGAGGGCACCTACATTTTCTTCATCTTTTTCCATACCCGTTGGCATTTGTGCCACTGCCCGATTGATCGGTGTACATTCAGCCAGATCGGGTAATTCATCAGCGCAATATACAGGCATTGATTTTGTTGCATCCAAATTTCTTGCCCGAAATGACAGCTTACTTGTCGTAGCCATTATTTCAATGTTATATCTATTATTGCTGCTTCTTCTTCTTCTTTTCTTCTAGCCTGTTTAATCCAAATCCAAAAAAGGACTAGTACTAGTACTAATTTATGTGCTGCTGCTGCTCGTAGTAATATAATATAGTGGTAGCGAAATATAACGCGACCAATACCGCCGTTAAATACAGTTGCCGCTGCTTTCTTATGCAATAAATTCAAACAAACTTTCTCGGCGGCTTGTAACCGTGTATCAGGTGGGTAGCAACAGCAGCAGCTGCTGCTATTACTACACCTTCAGGCACCGTTCAACCTATTATTATAACGAACTGAAATCAAAAACGATATCATTCTTGATTCTTCCAACGATAATGTAACAAAATAATAGCGTGAATTTAGAAAGCATAACATTTAACTAGTAGTCCTCATTTAATTCCAAATGTAGAGCTCTCTTATAAAAGTAGCACTTATCATCATACATGATTCATTCACCGCGAAAAGGCGGGGACTATGGGACTTCTCCAAACTTTCCATTTTACTCCATCCTTTTTTTTCTCTCTCAGGATCTCAAATTCAATGTGGTAAGAAATACGACTACTACGACGACCATAACCAAAACGCTCAATACTTGACGATATTGTCCGGCTCCCTGCTGCAACGTGCTGCAGCATGCGTGTATGTATGTATGTATGTATGTATGTATGTACGTATATATGTATATACGTATGTATATATGTATGTATGTATGTGTGTATGTATATATGTATGTATGTGTATGTCTGTATGTATGTGTATGTATGTGTGTGTATGTATGTATGTATGTGAGTATGCAAAAGTATGACCGTAGAGAGTATGTGTTGTGGCGGTATTGTCCAGGGAAGGTAGGCGTAACCTTTTTCTAAGAGATGTAATCCTTTGAATATACATCACATATAGGAGGGAGAAAAATATGGGAAGGCAAGGCAACATATATATATATACACACACACACACACATATACCTCCCATTATTTCTATTTGATGTAAAGGGTTGGTCTCAATTTTTCTTATATTCAATCGATCATAGCGAAATTTTATAGCAAATGAAGAGTGTATAGATAGGTATACAAGAGAAAAGATAATGTAATGGATGGAGGAAATAGTGTTCCCATATGAATTATTAAAAGAATATAGAAAGAGACGGTAAGAGAAATAAATGCCTTTGTGTGTGTGTGTGTATGTGTATGTGTATGTGTGTGAGTGTATGTTCCTTAATAGGACCGACCAAGTAAACCAACCCTTAACCTTTCTACTAAAGAAAGAATAGCGAGAGCGGGGGACCATCCCTCAATATAGTCTTATCCCCCTCCCCTCCCCTCCTTCCCCCCGCCTCTTCATTCTCCCGCGGGAGGGAGGAAAGCAACCTTTGCTACCACAACGGACAACTACCGACACACACCCTCTCAACCGCCTCCACTACACAACAAATGATACGATGACGATGAGGGCAGCCATGACTCATCCACGTGCATATATACATACATATACACACACACACACATAGACAGACAGACAGACAGACAGACACACACACACATATATACAACTATCATTTGCCGTTATGAGTACTTTGTAAGGGACCATATAATTGCATAAAAATTTTCATTGAATTATTAATGAAACAATTTATAACTAATATATTGTAATGAGAAAGTGTAATTCTAAAGTGGAATATAAAAGTGGGACATTATGTCGTCGTCGTCTTTTGAAAGGACATTTAAATGATAACAAATGCCAATCACATTACAACTTAACATAGAGGGACCGTATAATGATGTAAGAGAATTTTAATCGAATTTCTTTGTTATAAAAAAAATTTTAAAAATTCATTCATTTCAACAATTTTTATTTTATCGTTTCTATTTTTGTAAAATATTTAAAAAGAAAAAATTGCATATAATACAAATGGACATAAATATATATATGTATATGGTTTCTGCTGGTTAAATATTGGCTATAATAATTGCTTTATATCGTTATCTCACCTCAGGCACTAAATTCGGTCGTGAACTTCTTATGAAAGGTCAATGGTTTGCCAATATTCTCCAATGTTTACATCAGAGATGTTATGTTGAATTGATATATATAAATTTAAGTTAACATTTTCTAATTTAAATTTTCTTATGGCAAACACACACCACACACACACATGTAAGGAAAAAAAGATTCGAATAGTATCGAATTTTATAAACAAACTATAAGAATTAAGGCATAATTAGAAATGAAGAAAAAATTCAAATCTCCATTTTTGGTATTTTTAATTGAACTAACAGAAAATATTGTAACAAACTTCACAAATTTGCATATATTACAAACTTAGTGGGAAGCTATAAGATATCGTCCTGAATAATTAATATAAGAAATTTTTAAAATACTTTAGAATCAAATGATTGTTGTATAGCGAAAATATTTTTTTGATCCAAATGTAACTTCTATATTCAGATTTAAATTATTAAAATAGAATTTTACAAATAAGATTAGAAAAAAAAAGACATACAGTGAAAAATGCTTGTAGTAAATTTAGTCCCTAGCAACTAATCTAATATCAATGTATAAATTACCAAAAATATAAAGTATTATCCACTAAATCAGAAACTTCGCAACTTTCAGCAATTTCGGCGAGAATTCTTTGATTGATTAAATTCAATTACTAAGACTTGGCAATCCTACAGTGATTTAACAAAATAATTTATCGAATACATTGCACTTATTGATAAATTATACACGACTTTAACTATTGTATTTTCACAAAGGTAACTTGTAACAAAAAAAAAAAAAAATATTCGATTCATGAAAAAAAAAAAACACTAAACCCTCTGTTCATGTTTTAACAAACTACGCCACTGATAATTTTATCCATTTCAAGAGAGTATTTTCAGTTCTGTTTAAAATAAGTTTATTTACTAGAAATGAAGTATGAACAGAAATAATGTATTGAAACAACTCCAGAAGAAATCAATTCAAGCACAATTTAAAAATATTTAGATTTTTTCAAATCACATTCCCATAAGGATTTATTATTATCAATTCTGTTTACAATTAAGAAAAAAAACTTACTTATCATTCCCATGAAAGACTTAAATATGCTGCTAACATAAGTTCATAATTCGCGAATGCCACCAGAAGAATGGAAATTTCGCGAAGGAACATCCATAAGGAATTCAAATAAGGAATTTAAATCGATTATTCAGTAATTACACAGCATATAATTAATGAATGAATCCAGTAGTTTTTTGTATTGATGATAGGAATAATGAAATAAATAACATGAAATGTAATAAACATTCTGCACCATATTTAGTTCCATTCTATCAATCAATCTGATTGTAACAGAACAAATAGACAGCAACCAGAAATACAGCTATTTAGGTGTAACAATCTGAAATTCAAAAATGTTGGTACAAACGAAAGATGGATACGGTATAATGCTAACAATATGCAATTTCTAAGTGCAATTAAATAAGATATATTTTTTCAAAAGCATTAACACTTTAACAATTTCCCGACATCTTTAAATTAAAAATCCACAAATTATTTCCAAGATTATTTATGCCTGGTGATCATTAAATCGCTTTAAGAAAATAATAAAGGGTTTTTTGACTTTATGCAGTATCAAACTGATTAACAGTTCAAAATACTGACTTTATACAGCATTAACTGATTAACAGTTCAAAATATTGAAACACTAATCCTAAAATAATTCTTATCAGAATTCGCTTATTTCGTCAATTAAATGCAGCTCTCATGCAACACAATACAATCAAACGACGATATTTTTAAGTTAACTATTTCAATGGATAAAAAAACCAATTCTAAAAAAAAAAAAATTCATTTACTTTACAGATGAAATGAAAATGATTATTGCCTACCATACAACGATAATAATTTTTTTTCTGCACAAAAAAATCAATTCTAAAAAAATTCATTTCCTTTACGGATGAGATGAAATCGATTATCATTCACCATATAGTATGATATGATATAGCTATCTACTTAAATAGTGAAATAGATAAATGAAATACTATGATATGATATGATATAGCTATCTATCTATCTATCTAAAATAGTAAAATAGATAAATAAAAAATGAATACTAAAATAGATAATGTAGCTATCTACTAAAAATTATGCAAACGTTAAGTTCCTTTTGATATTATTAAATAAGTAAAGGGTAAGAAAATCTTATAGAAAATAAAAATAAATGAGCACAAATTGATTTCACTTTACAAAATCAGTATAAATGGTTCCATTACTGTAACTACAGTATACCTGACCAACGAAATTCATCCTGCAAATTTTAAAATAGCGCGGTTATCCAAAACATGGCAAGTTTACAAATATTTCAAAAAACCTGTAACTGAAAGAACACGTAGAATCTTTAGAAGTTTCTAAAGCAGCAAGATTCTTGCAAGTAAAAATATTACTTCAGTACAGTGTTAAAACATTAATCAGTGGTTCCGTTTGTTAACTTCTCATTAAATGTCACCAAAGTACAAATTACAAGCAGAGCATGTGAAAATAGTTAGAGAATTTAGGAGAGGCAATTTTTTGCAACTATCACAACCGGTTGATAAAAAAAAAAAAAGAAACAGAGCTAAAAGTTTTGACTTAATTTAACTCAGTACTTTGAGACTATCACTTCAGTACTATCATTTTAAGCATAATCATTAAATTCAATGATAAAATTACCCATACCTATATTGGACAAAATGTTTTAGTCCAATAACATCATTTTGATGTGAGTGAACCCAACTCATCTTAAATTTAATCGTACTTCGTATTTGCCTTTAACCATGGAATTTATTGTTTCCAAAACTCGGAATGATCTTTCCGAGTTTTGGAAATTGTTTACTTAACTTAAAAAATGGCTAGCAATTTTTCATCCAATCTCGAAATAAAATTCTGAAAAAAAAAATTAAGAAATTTCATCGCAAACAAACATTCGAAGTGCATCAAGTTAACTTTAATTCAATCAATGGTCATAAGAAAGTAAAAAAATAACGCAAAGGTCAGCCAATAATAGGTCAATGTGACCAAAAATCATTGGACATTTCTTCAGTGTTTGAGGATTGGATAATGTTGAAGATATTATTAATTTCTACAAACTAAACCAATCTCTTTTACTAGATCTGATTAATGGATAATTATCAGATAAACATATCATTTATATACCTAAATAATGTGACAAAAACTTATGAAATGTGACCTATAAGATCATAGTTAATTTGATTCATTATTACCCATTTGATCTGAATACAAAATCATTGTTTAATGAAATTAAAATATTTGTAAGAAATATACACCGGAATTAATAATAACAATGCGAGAAATCGTTTCGCATTATCCGGTATGAACAATAAAATGAATGAGAATAACAAGAACTGATGTACCTATCTATCGTCAGCAATAATCAAAGCGATATACCCATACAGATCATCACCCACCCATTCACCTACATCATTGTTAACCCAATCTTTTTGCATTGATTTCATTCGGATCAGTAGATCGGTTCTCGATCGGTCGGTCGATCGTTCGATCCAGCAGTCAGTCGACCGATTGGTCGTCGTTTCCGTTGGTTGCACTCCTTTTTCTGTTGCTTTCCTCCTGAGCATTGCGCCATACTTACATACTCATACATACAGATCCAAAACACATACACACACACACACGCTCACATACAAACAAGCGCATACATACACACACACACGCGGACTTAGGAAACATATACACATACACACACATACACACATACACATACACACATATACACACATAAACATACACATACACACACATACATATACACACCTATACACTATAGTATTGTATATGTATATATACGTGTATATATATCTATTTTAACATCTCAAAAGAACAGATAGACAGACGGACAGACAGAGAAACACTGATAGGTACACGTCCATCCATAGCACGCTTCAAGAGGAGCAGTTTTAGATCGCAACTTAATTGAATGTTTGCGTCGAATTTTTAGCAATAATACAAAATACGTGAAAAATTTAATGATAGCTCATTTTGATTTACGTGTGAAAAAGCACGGAAAAACGTAATAGTGCAAATGATGAAATCCTTTTTAATTTGAAAATATTAACGTAAAGTAAAAACAGTAAAACTAATCTACAAAACAATTAAAATAAGCTATAACATATAATTATAAGCTATGATTATCATTTCTAATTGTAATTCATAACTTTTACAGTTAATTCATTGTTCAGCTCATTTTAGTACTTGAACATTCCAGGTTAAATGATCCATAAAGAATCCTGATTGATATACGTTAGATGTAATCGGATTGTATTGCATACTATTTGTTGAAAATACATTTATTATTGTTTTATGAGCTTCACATACAATTTTCCTTTTTTTTTTAGGTTACGGATTTCCAGTGTTATAACTAATAGATCAATAATAGATCATAATTATTTATTGATTTAAAAATAAAATCTAATCTATTGAAAATATTCTATTTATAAAAATATTCTTAAGTATTAGTGTAGAATAATTTCTCATCAAATACAATAATAATTTTTGCAAAGAAAATAATTTTTGAGAAAAAATAAAAATGTAAACTTACAAACTGGAATTCATTCACCAAGCATTTATTGTCAACATTAAACAAAATTACTAATCATTAAAACTGAATCGATAGTTTGAAGAAGGAAAGGGGCGTGTTTTGTAGAGAGAAGCCAATCCTAAGAGATTATAAAATTTTCATGGCGATACATCCGATTCATGATGTGGCTGTGTTTAAAAAAAGTTATTTTACACATTGATTACTGTTTTAGCGGTATTATTGCCATCTTTGTATCCAAATATTTGTCAATTGTGAATTGATAAATTGTCATTAATAACATTTGAATTTAAAATTTTAGCCATTTTTACAAACATTACAAAAATACGTGCAATTAATTGTGGAAAGAAATTTGACGAAAAAATTGTACAATTATATATTTGAAGAAAAGATTACATCATTATGTTATGTTTATTTGTTATAGAGATGGAAGGAGAAGAAAGCAATGATGAAGATGAGGAATTAATTAATGAGGAAGATATTGTACACATTATTCCATTGTATGATACAACGAATGGCATCTCAAAAGTATCCGAAATGATATCTGATAATATTTCAAATATCGAAGGTACAGTAAATTGGTGTGTTATTTCATTTAGGAAGAATCCATTTGTATTAATGCTTCATTTAGATAGTATCTATTTCAGCATTTAATTAAGCAGTCTTTTTTTATTTCATAAGTTTTTTTTTTAGGCTTTATTAATGTAGGATAAAGTAAATTTTGAAAAAAGATATCACTGTTCTCGCTTTAGTTACTTTTCTGCAAAATAACTAAAGAAAACTAAAGATAAATTTAGATGATGATATGGAATTAGCTGAGAGTACTGATATTGAAATGGACCGTGATGAAGACTTCCCGAATTCGATAACAGAAGCTGATAATATAATTTCGGCTTGCAAAGATGAAGCTTTCGTTGTTTTATGTTATCAAGATCAGTGGCTTGTTGTTGGTGGGAAAGATGATCAGGCAGTTTTGTACAGTCTGCCAAGTAAATCTACATTAATTAATGAGTCACTTAGATTTTGAGCTGTTTCCAATTTTCTTTCCAGTTGCATCTCGCTTTTTTCTTTTGTTTTCTGTTGGATAGACCTTTCATATTAATGAAGAACAAACTCTTAATGTTTATGAATAAATTAGTGATCGGGTGCTTAGATTTTTTTTTGTTCGTTTATTTTTTAAGCTGCAGAAAGATATTAGTGAAATTAGATCTATACTATCACTGTACGTCAGATGTAATTTGTTGTCCTTATGAAACGTTTTTTCATACATATACTCCTTTCTAATTGATGCAGGCTTTATTTTCAAGGTTTGGAACTGGTCATGAGGATTGATGAACACAGAGATAGTGTAATATGTGCAGAGTTTAATATGAAAGGGCATCTGTTGGCTACTGGCGATATGAGTGGCTTGATTGTAGTAAGCAGTACCACGAATTTAAGGCGATGTTTCTCGGTAAATGTTAAGGAGTGATCTTCTGTGTTTCTTAAAGCTGTGTAGTTTGGAGATAGGTACTAATTGCTTCATACTGTTTAAGCGGTTTAATATAAAGAAGTTTCAAAATCCTGCAATATCGATTTTTCCATACAAGATTTTTGATCCGGTTTGGAAATAATGAACCTTAAGTAAATTCTGTTCTTTTGAGCCAAGATGCGCAAATAAAACTTTGTGTTTGAAGCAGAAAATTCTTAGTTTGTGTTGTTTAATTACGTAATCGCTTGTTTGCTAGACTCTTGGTGAGCTTTTCAAAGAACAGCATTAGCATTTAATTTAAAGATTGATGATTGTGAAGAGTTATCGTGGATGCAGTGGCATTCAACTGCAGATGTTTTGCTTGCCGGTGGTAAAAATGGCATTTGGATGTGGCTTATTACGATCGACAGCGTTCGACAAACGAAGGTTTTTGTTGTTTTTTTTCTTACAGCTTTTTTCATTTAGTTGCTTTGGTTTGTGCTTTTTAATCTTCATGTTATCATTTCAGTACTCAAATGGCAGTTTACTTTTTTTGAAGAATCGTAATTATCGATTGATTACCTGTATTTGAAAATGCAGGTATACATGTGTGATTCACCCACAACATCTGTCGATGGTAAATTGCTAAATGATGGAAAACGACTTCTTTCATGTTATGAGGATGGTTCTGTAAGGTTGTGGTCTCTGAAAGATCAAAAATCGGTCAGCATAATGACGGGAGCTAAAAGTGCTACATGCCTAGATGTTCATCACAGTTTACCTGTGGCAATTATTGGAGATCTTATGGCGCGTTGTTATTGTGTGAATACAGAAACTGCCAAGATATTAAGTATATTTACGGTGGTTGAAAATGTTACGGTAAAAATTTTCTGTCTGTTATTCAAATTAATTTTTAGTGGTGTATTTTCATTCTGAGGGCACTTATTTTCAACATAATAAGTGTGTTAAATTGTAAATGAATTGTACTACTGATGTTTAGGCTTCCGAGGCAACAATCGAATGCTTGCAATTTTGTCCAGGAAAGGAACCGTGGTTTCTCATTGGTACTAATTCTGGACGTCTGGCAATTTATGATTTTAGTGCCAACGCTTTACGCCATATTCTAAAAGATGATGCCGATCCAGTAGTTACCTGTCAGTGGTACATAACAGATTCGAATGAGATGTACATTATTGGTGCTGGTTATAGTGGTATGATAAAGATATGGGATAGTCGAAGTGGTTCACCTGTTTTAGTAGGTTTTCTTTTTACTGCTATTTAGTTTTCTATGCGCAGTTTGTTTAATTTATTATTCATCTCTTGTTAGATTTCTTATTGAAATCTCACGTGTACAAATTTTCTGTTTTGATCTTAACTGGTGCAGCTAATTACTGCCTGCTCTACTATAAGTTATTAGCCATCTACTCACATTTCGTCCATGAATTGTAATTTTCGTGTTCGAATATAAAATTTCATATTTGAAAGTGAAGCATCACACTTTAACTTATTCATCTCTCTGGTGCTAACACCGTTGATAGTTTCTCAACTAGAAATTTGAAATATATAGAGCGTTTTTTTTTTTTTTATATTCTGAGGAACCTACATATACTTAGGTACAGTTTTTAATGTTAATTTTTTTCTGAAAAATGAGTGATCAGTGATTTTTTCCAGGTAGTGCTGTCACAAAGTGTTGCTATGGAAGGTTCTCATTTGCTCTCAATGAATTTTTCCGTGAAAGGACCTATTTTATATGCATCATATAGTTCTGGACAAATTTGCAAATTTTCTTCTTTAAACCGATAAAATCAACCCATTATTTTGGAATTTTGTTCTTTTAATACCGGTCGAGATTCGGGGATTCAGAGAGTTTTCATCAGTGTTTTTAACGCATAAAACAGAGTAGTCCATATAGTTCTCACTTGTTGGTCTCGAACGTGATTTGTTTTACAGTTGAGGACTTGAGAAATAGCGAGATTCCTTCCTTCATTTGTTATTGTTTTTGTTACTATTATGTTGTATTTATATAATGAATAAAACTTTCGAAAGTTTGCGAAACTTTTATATTTGATGTTAGGGAGTCGTTGCATATATTCATGCTTCTATTTTCTTTTCGCGTCACGTGGCCTGTTTGTCATTGGATTCATGTGTGTGCTTCATAATTTACGCACATTTATTGTTTTGAAAACGACTTGAATGTCAAGTTTCAGATGTCTTATCAACTCTATAGATCGACAACATTGGGTATAGCGCTTCGAAGTACCTTGGATGAATTTGTCGAAGTTAATTTTTATTTCTCTCCACTGTCTTTCATTTTTCACCCTCAAAAAATGATCTTGTTTATGTTTTGAGGTGATTATTATATACTAGATATGATTGCAGGACGGCACAATAACACCTTCCTTAGCTCAAACAGTACTGACAACTTTTGACAAGTGCATCAATAGGGCATTATCTCAGCGAGTTAAAAACAAGGTTAATTTCAAGGTAGGTGAGTTTTTGAATTTCAGTTCTATTGATCTCCTTGAATCTTGAAAAAAAACCAAAACTTGTTTTGGTTTTTCGAAACACACTTTTTAGGTGGAAAGGGAACAGTGTTCTGCTGGTTTGTCGCAAATGCTTGAAGTTATGGATTTTATACTGATCGTCTGATTTTCTTGAGGTTCTTTGATCTTAACAAAACGCAATGTGTGTTTAACCATGGTTTTGAGACATGTCAATTTCCTAGAAAATGAAAAGGTGTACTATGGAAGATAATGAAAAAATATGGAAGTCTCCAGAAGGTTTTTTTACATCGATTTTATGACTTTTATTTCAGGCTGATAAACTAAAAGCATACCGATTTTGTGACAATGTCTGGACATTTGTAATGGAAAATGTTGAATTCCGTGATGTAACACAACCAGTAGATGGTGTTGTTGATCGCGTGAAAATAGTAGCATGTGATGCAAGTGCGGCAAAATCAGTCAACACGTAAAGCATGTAGAAGAATATTTATATTTTACTGATTTGTTTGATTATTGCATTAACTGTTATATTAATAGCTGATACAGTCAGAAAAAAATTCGATTAAAATAGTAGTTAGAGTTTAGAAATATGCATCGTTTGGATATTATTTGATTCATTGATGGTACAATAGAGTTATGTGGTAGAAAAAAGTTGCGATTCGGAATAAAACGGTGTTTGTAAAAATAGTTAAATATAAATGAAAGAAAAGGAAAATTTCTAGCAAGCCGCTTGTAAGAATTTCTTGAATTCAATCATTAATGTAATTTTTACTTCATACCACCGCTTTGATATTGATTCATTTATCGAACTGTGCTATTGGTTAGAAGTGATGCGACAATAAAGCCGTCTGAATAAAATTAATTTCACACTGATCTGAAATATTTCGACACTTTAGAGAAATGTGTTGTGAGTTTTGTTGTTTTTTAGAAGCTATAATTGTTTTTGGAAAAGTTCCTATAAGTGATTTTCTGTTAGGCTTGCATGCTGAGTTGTGCTGTTAGGGATACTTGTACATATTCAGTTGCATTTTCCGATTGGCAGTTGCATTTTTTTCCAATTTTTTTGCTCTTTTCTGAGGATTTTGTAGATATATGTTTCAAATATATTAAAATTTCTTCCACATCATTTATTATGTTGTTGCCAATGGTTTCTGTTCAACATTGATTTTGTATTAAGGTATGCCAAACATTATTTTAAGCGAATGGCAATTTCGAGAAGCATGAAAAGCTTAAACAATGATTAGGAGGAAAAAGTTCATTGAAGAGGACCATATTACACTAAATGGTCGTATCCAGTTTAGTAATAATAGATATGATTTAAAATATCAGGTTTAGGTAAAAAGTTAAAGTTTATTACCGGCAAGTCACTCATTGGAGCTGATTTTTGTTTTTTTGTGGATTACGGAAGTTTTTCGAGTAGCGATTTTCTTGATATATTAATCTAGTGTCTAAGACTAGTTACGTCCTCGTAGCGATACTTTGTTCTACTTAATAATTCTGTCCGCTTGTATCTGCTCAATTACTGCGACATTTCATTATCATCTAAATTGGAACTGTATAAATTTTACTCAATAGTCTAAGTGTTGAGTGAAATTATGAATTTTAATTTAACATTTGATTTGAATGCCATTTTACGATCTAAATTCACTTGAATCAATTGCTTATCGAAATAGCCGAGGATCTCTTTCTTCCACTCTCTCTTTCTGTCAGAGAGAAATTAGTGAAAAGAATCTTTTTTTAGTACAGTTACATTTTTTCCAAATAACAAATCACATTAACAAGCATCCTAAATAGTAAGATTGTTTTGAAAAAAAGTTTTATTTAAGTAATGCATGAACTTAACCGCATCTCTTGCAATGTCTATTAAAATCAGATTCACTTCTAATGATAAGAGTTGAAATTTTGATTATCTCTTCTGTTATTCGCTAAAGTTAAAATTATGCTATATGTAGCAATGGTAGATAGATATAATAACTATTAAATATTCAATTTGATGAAAGGTTTACATATTTCTAATGGCCTAGTGTCCAGCAGAGGATACTTTATCTAATGTCATCGCTTATCTAATGTCATTGCAATTACAATTGCCATTAGATAAGCAATTTCTAATTAAAAATTATTGAAAGAAGATTGAAATTTGCAAATATCTTCCTAAATTCAATTTAACCAGTTAATTACTTACATATGTAAAATTTGCCGGAGCAAGCAGATACAGAATTTCTGGAATTCGAAATTATTTCTCATTTACTCAGTGTTTCACAATCAGGCATTTCTTTTTGCCTGCATAAATTATCTTTTGTATTATGATATCATTTATTGATTGCAATTATTTAATTGTACTGATAGCATATCAATCATATATTCCCCATTATCTTCACTAAGTTTTACGCTCATATTCTTGTTATACCTTATTCAAATTGTATTCTTTTACTCGAAATTTGCTGTCATATCCTTCTTGATAAAATTTTTGCAAACCTATTGAAACATAACTTTTAAGCAAAATCGGCAAAATCCATTAATATTTTTAGCATTTTAATGTAAATTTAAATTTTAAGTATTTGCATTCTTCTATTTTTTTTTTTTTTTTTTTTTTTTTTTGTTTTTGCAAGTCAAAAACCAATCCAATCTAATAGAAAGGTTATTCATGCTGGGAATATAAGTACCTAATGAAATGAGTGTTGGACCTATCGAAAGTGCGTAATTAACAGTGTTTCAGTTTTTTCATGGTAATTACGTATTGTAATATTGCTTCACTGTTATGGAGAGATGTAAATTAATAAAGAAGGAATTAGTAATGATCATTTTTATCATTTTCGATAATTCCGTTAAAAATTCATTAATTGGCTATAATATTGTTTTGATTGTTAAATGAAGAAAAATTTTTGAATTACAAATAGAAGTGGAATGGATAGATCAAAATATGAAAACTGAAACTAATAATTATCGTACTTGATTCCATGATAATTACTTATGATTTGATTTGGCTGAAGCATCAATCTATTGCTGCAACTTTTTACGAAAGTGTTAGTTAAAAAACTGAGGATTATCATCCCTTTGCATTATATTAAAAATAACTTTGTGAAATTCAACATAATATTTATAAGGCGGGAAGATTTTATAGAGCAATATTAATCGCCACTTTTTTTGATTCAAAAACAAATTTCTTCTGTCAAAATTTATTAGCATTGCCATTAAATAAAACTATGAAATAATTTGGCAAATTTTAATTAATATTTTAACTATGATTCAATTAAAACTCTTACCAAGCAATTTCATAACAAAAACGATTTCCAAGAAAAAATGAAACTTGATGAATAATTTAAAGGTATTCTTAAAACTTTAAATATAAAGATTTATAGAATTAATGTATCTCTTTCATTAAATAGTAATAATAATAATACGCTTTCAATGAAGATTTTCAATGAAGATAATTTTCATTTGATGCGATTTCGTTAAAGGTTAATAAAATTCATTGCTTCGAGTCCATTCAATTCTGTCAAAGCAAAGACGTTTGAGTGACAACCTTCAAGAGTTCACCATTGGTGAACATACTGAAATTTGGTGAAATTTTCAGCTATGACTAATAAAATAATAACATGAAAAACAAACACGTTATGCAGCAGCTATAAGCAGCAGTAGTGATAGTTATAGAGCAATAATAGTAGTGCGATTTTGCAAACGATTTCCAAATTGATGCATTTTCGGAACGTATTTTTTATTTTGATACGACTTTGCAAAAGATTTCTATTTGATCCGATTTTGCGAACGATTTTCATTTGAAGCGATTCCGCTGCAAACGGTAAATTTCGTTTGATGCGATTTGGCAGACGATTATTTTCAATTTGAGTTGTTTTCATTTGATGCAATTTCTTCGCCTTATCGTTTGATAATTAATCAAATGCACCCATGATATTTGATGAATCATATGTTTGAAAAGAAACGAAAGAAAAATGCTTGAAAACAGTGATTTTATTATACTTAAGCTAACAAATGCTAGTTGTATTGGATTCATTCGTTGTCTTTTTAACTGTGAAAAGCAATTAAATTTTGAGTTGAAATTTCTAGAATTTTTCTTCTCTTTCGTTTTATTTTTTATAGCGATTGTAATTTTTTTCTAGTTTAATGATTATGAATAGTTAATTTATTAATTATGATTTCCAGCATTAGCAGTACAGTAAAAAAATGCCTTTTTAAGAAGTGCTGTTGAATTTCGTTCAATAAAATTCGTACTGATAGAAAATGAAATTAAATTAGCGTATGATACACTATGTTCATCATTAATTTGAACAATTTTAAATTCCTCAAAAGCAATTATTGAAGTTAAATTTCCTTGGCAACTGTGGGACATGTTTTACAAGATCAGTTTGAATTGATGTTTAAAAATAACTTAAGAACGGAATACATTGGGAAGTTTTTCAAATTTAGTGATGAAGTTAGCTGTTTTTAAAAAGATTTCAATTGTTTTGGCATCGTTTAATGCTAATAAAATCTACTTTTAAGTTAATTTCTCATGCTTGTAAAAATCATAACACAATTTGAACTTATTGATTTTTTCGGTAAAATTACTTTTCTTCGAATTTCTTCGGTAAAATTACCTTTCTTCGAATAAATTTTCTATTTATAATTTATTCATTTGTCCGTAAATAAATTAAAAATTGATTAATAGTTGGCCTTTTTTTATCTTCTGCATAGTTGAAAGGTAAATGATAGGAAGTTTTCCTCTCAAGTTTTTCTTATGCAAAATGATGTTTGCAAATATTGCCTCATTATGTTTGCTAGAGCAAAACCATCCTAACATGTAGTAAAATTAGCATTTAGTAAGTGCAAATTATATTCGTCATCATTTAGCTCATTAAGTATTTCTGTTTTATTGGAAATATAGGTATGCATATCCGATGTGTATTTAGAGTTATGAACTTTTTATAATTAAATTTTTCCACATAACAAAACTGTCACAAATGAATAAATCATTTGAAATGAGAACTTTTTAGCAGGTATATTATTATTAGAAATTCTTAACAATGATTTCACTCAATTGTTTCCTTTTTTTTTTGACAATTTTCAAGTGAATTCTTTTATGGAATTTGATGAGTGTTTTCTCTTAGAAATAATGCTATGATAATGGATAGGTATACATTCATCGTCACTTCATTGCATAATTTCTTTTATATCACAATATTTCATATGACATTTCAAATCGCTTTCCATTTATCTTTTCTTTTTTTCACTGAAATAAACGCTATTGTACACAAAAAGTTTTTTTCATTTTACTTTCTTTTACTTTTTTGAATTTCTCTTTTAAATTTTTGAAAAACGTAAAAGAAGTTTTTCCAGTTATTAATTTCTCCAAAAAAAAAGAGAAATTGGCCCTAATTTATCTTTAAATCAAATTAAATTAATTGGTCATTTTTTTTCAACGGGGTCAAAGACATATTACTAATGCTTAGATTTACACTTTTTTTTCTTTCTATTCTTATATAATAATTAATTTGCATTTTCAATTGATAAATTCTGTTTAATTAAATGCTGCATTTTATTATTTTTAAATATTTTTTTTTCTTTTAAAACATTCTATCATTTCATTTCTGAAGGATAGTGAATTCTTTCTGTTTTTAAGTAGCAAAAACAAAATGAAAGGTCAGAGGAAACTTTTTTTTTTTGAAAATTTTTTAAAATCATTGCAATTTGGAAATTAATTTTTTTAAGGTTCCGAAGTTTGTGTTCATTATCAGAGGCGAAATTATTGATATCAGTCTTTTACATTAATCCAATTCTACGAATCATGATTAAACTAATTATCAATCTGTAAACTTGATATATTTAACTTCTTTTTTTTTGAATTTGTCGTAATTTACGCTTTTTACTTCAACAATGTTGAATGTTTCATTATCATTTTTTCCGCTTCAATATCATTGACCGACTAATAATTACTAAATAAATTAGTCTCAATTCTAACGTTCATAAAAGTATACATGCGAAATCAATTTTGATTAAATTTAAATTTAAATTACGCCCAAATTTTTTAATGCTAAATTTGAAATTGACATTTATGGTGGTATTCTTTTATAAAAAGTTATAATTTTTGATTAATTTTGCAAATATAAAATTCATCACTGAATTGTCATTGAATGATAATTTCGCTTTTGTGATAAATTTTGCAGCAAATTTTCATTTGTTATTTTATTTTCTTTTTTTATAACTTATGATTTTGCGGCATATTGTAAGTAATAGACATAGAGGTTGAGTGAATTCAGAGGATTAATTATCCGACATCAATTTTCAGCTACATCACTTAACATTATTCCTAGACCAACATCACTATTTTTAGGCTATTAATGTGCTGCTTGAGATGCCATTGGCCAAATTTTATGGTCTAAAATGAGCATTTTTCTCAGTGCAGGGAACTTCAAAAAAGAAAGATTTGTCATTTTTGGTTAAAATTGCTGCCTATTATATAGATGAATATGATGTTATGAAAATTGATATTAAAAATATTTTATTGTTTGTTATCGCTTTATTTCATAGGAATATGACGTGATATAGAGATATATAGCTGGTAATAATTTCAAACGTTCGATTTGAACTTTATTTTTTTTCCAGAATATCTTTTGGGTATTTAAGTAATTATCTCAAAATTAAACCATTTTATACCTGTAAAACTACTAGAAGTTTCTATTTTACGCTTTTTTCTTAAAAATTATCCGAGGATTGATCACTGCAATGGGTCAATCTTGTGAAAAACTGTGATTCGAGTCTAACTTAAAACTCCATGAGTTTCTCTGCGCGTACTTCCTGGAATTCCCAGATTTTTAATGATTCTTTTGAGCCTTAAAAATTACATTGGTGTAGGTCGAGCTTATTTAAGACACATACGGCCAGAAAGAATGACTTTGCTCTGGAAATTTTAGTCATACTGAGAAAGCTTTATATGAATTGAAAGTTCAAATCATCGATATCGTTTCAATTGATATCCTCTATCACATTTCGATTTGTCGAAAAATGTTGATACTCTAAATTGAAGATTCGTAATTCCAAATTTTTTCGGGAAATAATAAGAGTTATATATGAAAATTCTTAAATATTAATTTAAAATTCAGAAAATATAAAGCAGAAAAATGCTATATGCAGTAATAAACTAATTTGGTATGCTACAAATTATTTCATACACACAAATCGTTCCAATACTAGCAATACACTCTGCTAGACTCATTAAGGTATTCATGGCTTGGCTTCGTCAACGAAGATTTGGAGCATTTTATCCACGTTGAATCCATTGAGCCTGCACGATGAATTTTTTCAGTGAGATACAACGTACGCAGAAGTTTCACCATTTCCTACTTCGGAGATTTATTTTCCAAGGCCTAGCAAGCTTAAACAATGCAGAAAGATCCTTAAGCTATAGTTTTTGATCAAAGATCTTTCTGTTCCTAGACAAATAGCTTTGCAGGATTAATCGAGCTCCATCCCGGGGTTGGAGTAAGAGTTGTTCTTTTCCTAGGATAATTCCCTGAAGGCTAATGGGCTCATCCCGTCAATCCTTATTAAAGCAAACTAAGTAAAATAGATAATTTGGTCTTCTGCCAAATAAAATGAAACTTTAAATTTATGGAATTGTCATGGGAGAAGAATGTTTAATCATATAATTAAATTTTCAATTACATATTCACTCATTTAATAAATCAGCACTACAATAAATCAAATTGTTCAATTTCAAGTTAATTAAGTATCAATTCATTAGAGCAGTGCAGTTGATTTGATATTTGCAAAAATCGATCAGTGATTTCTGGCAAAGATAAACTAATCGGGAATGTTATTGCTATTTTTGGACTATATCCTCGCAGTAACGGGGTTATCATAATTTGTGATAATTACTAAAATGAAAATGAAAATTAATATAAAAGTTATTGTTATCTATCTGTTACTAAATGTTAAGAATAATTTTAAATTGAAAAAACTAGAGAAACAAATCTTCTCAGTTTTTTTTCTTAAAAAGAAACTTTAAAAAAAGTAGGAAGCTAAGAAGTAAATTAAACTTTTTATTCATCGATACTTTTTCATTAATGCATAAAAAATGATATAATTTGGTCAATAATTTTAGCATTATTTTCCCATTCCCAGTTATCATTAATTAAAATCATTTATAAGCATTCAATCGATAACTTACCAATCTTCAAAAATAAATAAAAAAATTTAGAATTTTTTTTTGAAAAAAAAAAGCAAAAATAATGCTAGAAATTCCTTTCTTCTGTGATGATAAAAAATTAATTAAAAAGAAAAATCAATGAGCAGAAGGACGTCGAAGAAAGTCCACATAGACATTAATTTTCGCTTCATTAATTTATAAATTGCTTACACATTCATCTCAGTTATATTATATTAACAAATTTAATTTACAGTTTATTATACAAACAACTGCAGCGAAAACTGTCTAAATAAATTATTAATTAGATCAGAACACTGGTAATTTTATTTTTTCAGGCGATTTTTGAAAAAGTGAAATGAAATGAATCATTAATTTCACTGCTACTAATTATTCGTGTTTGCTAATTATGTTATTAGTTATTAAAATATCACGTTAATTATTTATAAGTTACCAGAATCCATGCTACAATACAGCTATTTTGTACTGCATCTTACATCAATGTCGTAATCAATATGCAACAATTTCTTTTGCTTTTCACTTTTCTCTGGTGAAAAACATCTATTCTCCAGTGCAATATGCTACTTTTAATGTTTATTAATTAAGCTTTTAATGGGATATCCATACTTATTAGTTAATAAACAGGCACATAATAAAGCCAGAAATGAGCATTAATTCATCAGTGAGTGGATTAAAATTACTTCAAAGGTGGAAAAAATGAAAAATTAAAAATTTCAACGGATTTCTGGAACAAATTTTTAAAATAATTTCAGTCGAAGTTTTCAGTTTTTCCAAAAATTTTCAAATGTTTTAGTTTTCTTTTTTTTTTTTTGTATTTTTACACTTTTTTTGCTTCATTCTTCTGCATTGATTTTCTTTTAACAATTCAAATTCATTTCAAATTGAGTGGATAATAATAATAAATTTGTGGGTTTGGGTTTCGAACTGCTTCTTTCATTCACTTAAGGGTCATCTCATTCTTTTTGAACAAAATTTGATTCAATGAATTCGTATAATTGAGTTTTTCTGGAGATATTCATCATTCATCACCATTTTGCTAGGCACCGGCCATCCATCCGTCATGCGTTATTTTATTATACGCTGTCCGCTATGCGTCATCGCTATGCGCCATCCATTATCCATTATCCGTCATGCGCTTTTTAAAATATCACATCACGACATTCAAATTCAAAGCATATGGAAGAAATGAGCCTAACCACTTTCTGTTCATCAATAAAACAACACTTTTTTTCTTTTTTCATTATGATCCAAACAAATTTCTTCTTTGATTTTGTGTCTCCAATTGACTTCGTGGAAACTTTGACAAATGTTAACAGAAATATATTCATTCTTTCAAGCATTTTATTTTAAAAATAAAATTAGCATTTGCATATTTCTATGATGCAATAATATTTGTATGGCAGAAAATGGCTATATTTATTACTTGGGAAAAAACCTTAGAATAATAAATAATACTAGTAATAAATAATATTCATCTATTGAGAATTCTTTTCAAAAAAAAATGCCTAGTTTCATAAAAAAAAGCCTGGTTTCAATAAAAAAGCTCAGTTTAAACAAAAAAAGCCTAGTTTCAACAGAAAAAGCCTAGTTTTATGGACTTGTAAAATAGTTATTCAAACTTTCGTTCTTTTTTCTTGCTTCTAATTTTGCTTTGCGGTTTTTTTTTTTTTTTTTTTTTGTGGAAAAAATTTCAAAATATGTGCTAGCAATCTACTGCTGTTTTTAGCTCTTATTTCAGATATGAGTCTAGCCATTCAGTTGTTAGTAAAGTGAGTAAAGAAAGCATCGGCATAATGAATATCGATTTTTTAATTATAAAAGTTAACTAATTGAACATATGGAAATAAATCGTCATGCTTCTTTGTGCGCATTTTCGGAACTTCACACTGGACAAATTTTCTTCTTTTAGCATTTGTGCATTTTTTAACTTTTTTCGAAAAATTGGTTGTTAGTCTGAATTCCATATAGCCAAACATTTTATAATTAATAAGAATGAATGTTACTGACAGACAGTAGATGGCAGCACATTTTAGTTCACAAAATTTTAGCTAAATGATTGCAAAAAGATTATAAAGAGCGAAAATGAAAAAAAAAAGTTTTGAAAACTCAAAGTTTAGGGTCCCAACATTGATCAATGCTCACTTTCATTGTTAAACTTACTTTGACCTTGATGCATTTCTAAATTATTCCTTACTTATCGGTTGTGAAGCCAGACATTTTGTAATTAATAACTAAAAAGATTGTATGAGAAAGTTATTAAGATCTTTCAGTCTTTTCGCGTTTGTCATAAATTTTTCGACCAATTGTTTTTTTTTCTTCCATTTTTCTTATAGAAAATTAATCAAATGTACGCAAGTTTCAATTTGTTAATTTAACTGCTCAAGAAATTTATTAGTAATTTCAGAATTTGCATGAAAATTTTTTAATGAAATTCAATTGCAAAAACATGCTAAGTAGGAAGTATTGAAAGTAATTGGAAAAGTTTGACTCAAATATAATTACATTTCATATATCTAATAAATTAATCATTTTTAATGTTAAGTAAGTAATTTGGCGTTAATGTTAATTAACCAAAGCAGTCAATCTTTAAATTATATAAAACAGTGCCGGTTAAAATGCTCTAAGTAATATCAGCATTTGAAATGATCGTTAAAGTTTATTGTTAAATTAAAAAAAATTTCAACATATCCTTTGTTAAATTAAAACTCTCCTTATATCTTTAATTTAATCATTTTTCAGCTAAGATTCATATTTATGAAACATGAATCCTAATTTTTGTTTTTCTATTTTTGATTACTCCGATGCAATATTTCAGAACTTCGGCAATACTTCCATTATTGATGATTGGAAAGAATTGGTTCATAATAAAGTCCATCAAATGAAATTTATGGTCTGCACTTTGATGGATGAATCAGCCCAACGATTGCAAAAAAAAGCAGAAGAAAGGCAAATTTTTTTCTTTTAAAAAAAATATTTTCGAAAATTTTTTTAAAATTTAGCTTTAATTACTTAATCTAAGAGACAAACTATATACTCTTCATTAATTCCAATCTTAATTATTCTCATTAATATCAATTTAGAATCGTTTAAGTTTAATAATAGCATCTATGATCATTGTTTGTGTGGTATTTAAAGTTGCCCTATGTCTTTGAATCTAACAGGAGTTCATTCAGAAGTTTTGACTTTTTTCTGGACTTGTAAATAGAAATTTTGCAAAGAGTTAAATTAAAATCGAAAATTTTCATCAACAATTGAATTAGAGCGGATTTCAGAAATTCTTGTATTCCTTTTAGTCACAAAGTTCATCGGTCTCTTCTTATTATAGGATATATTGATAAGAAATGATTCTGTGTTATATTTAATCGATTTCTTTTTCTCCGAATCCGGAAAAAAACGAATTCAATGCGAAATGTGGACATTTTTGTACGAACTTTTAACGGGAAAATTTATTGAATTTCAATAATACAAAAATAAATAATTTAAACATGTGAATTGTCTATAGCATACTGTATGCTGAAGCAAATCATTGAAGCAATCAAATTCGATCATATTCCGAAATTAATATCTCCTATTTAATTTATGGCAATTAAGAAATAATTTGATCATTTTAATCAGGAACTGACAAATGTTGTGAATTATCTTTTTCAATTAATGTTATTTTTTAAAATGTTCTGCTTATATTTAATTATTGAAAAAGTGAAATGAGAAGTAAAATGTTGGGTTTAATTTTTAGCAGGATATTTTTTGTAACTGTGTCCCTAATTCGGAAAATGCATTTTCAATATTTCAGTTTATATTATCAGGAATGCTTAACGCAGATGTCTCAATGTGATTCTTCTATGTTGCCAGTTGCATTCCATTTGTCATAATTTTTAAATTCTAATCTCGATGATTTTGAAATTTTTTTTGAAGTAAATTTCATAAACTACAATCGTGTTTGAATTTTTGATATATCATTTATCATTGTTGTGACATTTTAAGCAGTCATTTTGACTTCAAACCTTCTTTTCAACTTCTTTTTCATCCAATTTTTTTTTTCTTTTTTTTTCTTTTTTTTTTTTTTTTTTTTTTTTTTTTTTCAAGAATAACAACATTATACGAAGAAAATTTCTTATTACAATGCACAAATTGCATAATGTTTAAATTGTTTTATAAAATCCAGTATGATGCTTCTTGTATTGCATATTAATTAATTTAGATTGGACAGAATTTGTTAAACTGTATAATATTTAGACATTGGCTCTCCAATTGGCCTGATTAACCGATAACTCATAATTAAAAAATTTATTCTTTAAATATTTTTATTATTCTTTTTACTGATAGTTCGACTTTTTTCCTTTTTTTTTTTGTTTTGTTGAATATTTAGTTTTTTTTCTTTGTTTAGATGTTATTTTTAAAATAGGATAATATCTGGTTGTTATTGGTTTGATTGGTTTTTTTGAGTTAAAAATCACTGTGTGGATAAGGTTATATATCATTTTGCATAATATAAAGTTTATTAAATTTGATTTTGATTGTATTACGATAGTTTATTTTTAATTTCTCTAATGCATAATTTTTTTTTACTGCAAGAAAATTTTAGTAGGAACTGTAATGATAATCACTCGATGAGTAGGAAAAAGCGGGGTTTTAATTAATACAATGAAAGTTTTGACTAAAGTTGCGTTATAAGTAAATGAACTGAAATGATCCCTGTTCAACTAAATCTTTGATCAAGAGAACGACGTTAGGCATAAATTGAGCCATAAATTGATTACGATTATTAAATTTAATTTATAAAAGCTTAGAAAAAAAAAAGGATTTATTAACAGGATTGTTTATTTATTGCCTAACTTTGATAATTCATATACTCCCTTACTTTGTTTCTTTATTAGATTTTCACCGAATTTTCCTGAAACAGAATTAATCTTTCATATCTTGGCCTTTTTATGAACGCTATTCTGTTGGAATATGAAATACTTCGTCAAAACTGCTATTTAAAACTACTTAAAAAATATCGTCAGCGTATTTTTTAAATTAGACTAAGCATTTCCTAATTATTTAAATTTTAATTAGCAGAAGTTATTTTCCTAAATACATTAATAATACATCAAATACATTTCAACAATTAATTGATCAATGAAATAATTTCTACTTGAAAGCTATTATTTATCTTACAAAAAATTATTTTTAAAGTATTACATTTAATTTAGTACCAAATTTCTTTTTATCTATTCATTGCAAAAAAGAAAAAAAAAAATTTCTTTTTTCTACTATATCACTTATTTGAATCAAAATTTCTTAATTTCATTTATCAATTTGATAATTAATTAAACTAAAAATTTATTTCATTTCTTATTTTTTTTTCCTCAATGAAAAGAAAATATTTACAAAAAATTTTTTAACTCTTAAAAAAAAAAAAAAAAAACATTTTGATAATTTTTTATTTTAAATCTTTTCAATTTATCAAAAAGTATAATATTATCTTTTCTCAGTTCTCTTTTTGTCTCCATTCTAAACGGATTTATTTCTTGAAGCATAAGATGGGGCCAGATTATTTATATTTATATGTATTCATCTGACATCTGTTTTTCGTCAGCTATTACATACATACATAGATAGACATATAGATATATGTATGTATGTGTATATTTTAGAGAGATATACAAACATACAAGATGCTAGCTAACTAACATTCAGTTTCCGTTTTTATAATTCAATGTTATAGTGTTTGAGAGTTTTAGCCACCGTTATGTTATACACCACAGCTGTGCAACAACGATGTCATCGTCATTTGCGTGTCGATTGACTTACATTTCTAGCATCAAAATTTTCTTATTTTAATTTTTTTCAATTTTTCAAAAAAAAAAATTTTTTTCTTTTAATATTTTTTAATTTTCACATTTAACTTTTTCAAAAAAAAATTTTTAATTTCATTTGTAATTTTAAATTTATTTCAAAAAAAAAAAAAAAAAATAAAAACAAAAAAAGAAAATTAAATTATAAATTTATTGCACAATTATTATAAAAGCAAAAACATATGATTTATAAAAAAAATATGATCTTCCTATCATATCTTATCATTTACCTTTTACATTGATAATAACAAGTATCATCTTTTATCTATCAGTTTATCACTTACTTTACTTTACATTGATAATAACAAATGCCATTTTCTTGTCATATCAGTTTATCATTTATTTTATTTTACACTAATAATTGTTAATTTTAAACATCGTTTTGATATTAGCAGGTTTAAGTTAGACATAATTGAAGTATTTTATTTTAGTATTGCTACTATGTGGTACTACAAGTATTGTAGAAAGCATCATCAGTTTGCTTTGAAATGTTTTTTTTTAAGGCTTGGTCAGCATCACAATTCTCTCATCAAGATATTGTTTCTGGACTTAAATTTCATGGAATAATGCCACACATTAGCTAGCCAATTTCACAAGTCTAAAATATCATTTCTGATTTACTTAAGCAGCATCATTTGTTGAATTCATCAACCTTATCTATGGCAGATCTTTCTTTTTTAATCAGTAGCTTCAACCTTATCTTTAGCAGTTCAGGCGCTTAGATGTAGCTCTCATTTGATATGATATGTACTTTTTGTATGGTAACAATCCAGAAGTTATTCCTGATCTTTGTAATTATGTGTTCGGTTTTTTTGAATTGTTTTCTTCTGCTGTGTAAATTTTAATGAATTAATTTATTTACAGCTTTTCAGACTTCACTTGTGCAAGATTTATTTTTTTAATCTCTTAACTAAGCAATAGCATCTAATGAGTTTAGTTTGCAGCTTGGCTTCTTCATTACTATTCGGCATTCATTTCAACTGCACATTGACGTTTTCTCGTATTCGACCTTTGTCCAAATAATAATCTTTTTTATTCTGTCTTCTAAAAAAGAAAAACAAACTTGTTTTATCCTTCTCTGCCACATTATTTTCTTTTCACCTGCTAATAGCGTTCTAAAAATTCTCATTTCAATTTTCGATTTGTTCTAGGAACTGAATAAATAATTTTTTCCAATTTTTCAGTGTCTCTTTCATATTTGTAATCATATTTTGGCTCTGCATAGTTTGTAGATATTGTGGATGATGGTAACTTTGGTTGTTTAATCCTGTATTGAAATTGATTTCAAGTAAATTTAAGGTGAACTAATAGTTATAATTATCATTTCAAATGACTATAATAACAGCTATTAGTATCGATGCGATAATTTTTTTTTTAAAGAAAAAATGAAATTAAGTCTATTTTCTTGATATAGTTTATCATTATGATATATTTATCTTTGCAAAAAAAGTTTCATATCATTTTATAAGAGATTTTATAAAAGTATCAATGAGAGTACCATTTATCATTATTATCAGTACCATTCCATTCATGATGACGATTGGTGATAATAATGATAGTTACCATAATAAATAATATTTTTTTTGGATAAGGTAAGTGGTTAGTTTGCTCCAGCTTTCAGTATGAGATATGAGCAGCAATAAGGCTTGACCGTGAAAAGAGCCTTCTCATCAGTCCTCTCATTTATTTTCCTTTTTAATTATTTATTCTTAGTTTGTAGTCATTGCCTTTCTCTTTTAAAACTTTGCCAAGGTACCACCCTCATTGGTCTTATACATAGAAGAAAAATGCATAGTTAATTCATAACGAATTCTTTTTGCGATAATCACTTCGAACAGCATCATCAAATTTATTTGCTTGATTTGTTATTCTTAAATTTTAAAGAGGAGCTAGGCTTCACTTTACATTTCATATACTTACGTCATACCAGATAACATTGATTAAAATATTTATATTCAAATTATATATCTTCATGAAATAGACTTACATTCAAATTATGCGTTGTATTCAAATATGTTTGTAGTCAAATTATGCACGCAAAGTATTTGTATTCAAATTATACATTCAAGAAAAGTATTTTCATGCAAATTTACTTGCATTCAAGTTTCTTGAAATTGAATTTTGTCAATTATTTTGTTTCAGTAAGCTTTCACAGTTTTCATTTTCAGCTTTCTTCTTTACTAGAAATCAGAGCAATGCATTTTTTTGAGTTCGTTAGAAATCTTTGAAGAACAAAATGAAATTATTCCATTTTTTTCTTCTCATCTTAGCATTTAACCTTACTGCCGCAATTTAAATTGTATAAATTTGATTAAGCTTGTCGTCATTATCTTATGCCTAGCTGTTTTTTTCCCGGCGTCAAAATTTCGAATTTAAAAGTGTTTATTTTCAAAAGAGAACTTGAAAATTGTATATTTCTCAATAAACACTTTAGCAATGATATTTTCTAAGAAATCTTCGCGATTTTTACAATATTCCAAACTTTATAAAAATTTGAAAAAATTTTATTCAGCTTATTAAATTATCACCAAGTGTATGGCTAGGATTTTTCGTTGACATTTTATTTCCATTAAATATATGATAAATTACAATTCTGTTGTTATTAATAAAGATGCTTGTTCTGTTCTTCCATTAACTTGGCGTTTCAATGTCATCCTATTGTGCTTTGTACAATCATTTTTCATTTTTTTGTCAAGGATGGCAAATTTAATCAAAAAATTTCTCAGCTATGATAAATTTTGAATTAGGAATAAATCAAACATCACAGCTTGATGGTTAAATTCTGAAGGAAATGCAATTATAACGATAATAAGCATTTTTTCTGCCATGTCTATTTTTGACTATAAATTACTATAATTTCGAGCTTTGAAATTGATTTTTTATCAAATTAGCAAATAAAATTGGAGGCAGTTCTGCTAAAATTAAAACAAGAGCAGTTTTGCTATAAATTTATTCAATCAATAAAATTACCAAAAAAAAATTTTTTCTAGATTTTTTTTTGCTGAAATTTTTTGCAGTATTCTCACTTTATTTGAGCATTTTTTTCAAAAATAAATATTCTGAAAAAAAAAAACCACTGAAAGCTGAGGACTAGGCCTAGGCCTATTTGTGTACAATTTTCATTTCCTCGTGCTCTCTCTGTCTACATTTTTCTGTCCAAGAAATATGAAAAGAAAAAAACAAAAACAAATACTAAATATGTGTACTGTTGTATTTATGAATTAACCCGGAACATGCGACAACCGATGATAGGCAGTCTTTGAGACAATATTTTTAATATTTTATTGCTTCACTATTTTTCCTTTTAAAACAACTTTTATCGATTTAAAATGTGAACTTTGATATCTATTCTTCTGTTCTTGCTTTCACATTCGCTGCCAGAAATTTTTTTCTATCTTATCGAATTCCTCTCTGTATTCCATGTATCATTAATTTGGGCCTTAGGCTCTATTTTTGTTTCTTTTTTTACAACTTACCAAATTAATAATAAGTGAATTTCTCTTATCGAATTCTTCTACAAATCTTTTTTGCTGCATTTCTCAAAAAGATGCTTTGCCAGTATTAATTGATAATTAATTTCCATTAAATAAAATATTATTAATGAATTATTAATTAAGACTTAAAGATTAGAAAATTAATTTCCTTCGCTTTTCTTTTACAAGTTTATCCAAGTAATAATAAATGATTAATTGAATTTTAATTAATATAATGATTTTTGCTCTAGTTTCACTTATTTATTTCTTTGTTTTCAATTTATTTTTTTTTTGTTTTTTTATGAAATAATATAAGAAAAAATATGACGTGATAAAGAAAAGAATTTCAAAAGGAAAAAAAATAAAATTTAAAATTAACTGAAAAAAAAAAGAAAATGTTTGGTTGTATTTCGGACGAAATTATTTGTATCGTAAAAATTATTCTGATTAGAAAATGACTGATAACGAAAACATTTTCTTCCTTCTATTGAACTATGCTTAACTTTTTTTTTGTTTTGCTTCAATTTCACTCTAAAAATCAAAAATTTCACATTTCTATTAATTAATTGTAGATAAATTAGTGTGTTGTTACTATAACTGATCATTATATATATGCAGCACTTTGCTTTATTTCTTTCCTGCAATTATCAAAATTGAAATTTCATTCAATAGTTTCTTGTCACCTGATCTTTTATTGTCGGTAGATATGATTAGTTCAGTTATAAGCTGCATGCATTTATTTTTTCATTTTTTTTATTTGACATTAAAAATGTTCAATCCAAATTTGTCAAATATATTGAAAAAAAAAGAAAAAGTGTTTGTAGATGGAAAGTGACAAGAAATCATCGTAAGCATTATCTTAAATAAATCATTATCATAATTATCACAAAGCATCCTTTGCAGTTCATTTTTTTTCCTGCTCCGTCATTTTAGATTAGGAAAAGCGCAAAAAAAAAACAGTCAAAAGGCGCATTTTGATAAATGCTTCTTTTTCTTTTTAAATTTCACAAGAAATTCTTCGTAAATATTTTATGTTCGTTATAACTTTAATGTAAATATTTAGTAATGCTCATCAAAAATTGCTTTTTTTTCATTTCATTCTTCAATGATTTATTTATTTTTCTCAATTTTTAGTCAAAATTTACAGTCTGTAAATTTAAAATTTAAAAAAAAAAAGTAGAAGTGAGAACGGTCTTCGTTTATCCTTCTTTTTCTTTCATTTCCTTCAACACTAAAACTTAATGATATTTGAATAAAAGTAAGAAAGTATGAATGAAATTTCTATTAGTTTTAATTGTAATAACAAAAGAAATTGTAATTTTGTTACTATTTCGGTTTTTTTTTTCTTTTTTTTGAGAGAGAGAAAGTTAACGTTTTTATAAAAAAATATTTTAAAGAAAAAATCATCTAATATAGTTTACGAGTTAGAGAATTGCTGTAGTGCTATATATTAACTTTCAACAACAGTTTTCTTTTTTTCAAGATGATACTTGACTTGAGTAGTTGTGGACAACAGTGGACAGATTGATGCTATTAATAAAAGTAATAAATTGGAAAAATTTTTTTGATTTGAAACACTGAAAAGCGTTCAATATTTCCAAATTTTTCCAATTAAAAACAACTTTTTTTTACTTAAATTAATTTATTGACGGTTAGAAACTTAAATTAATTTTTACTTAAATTAATTTATTGATGGTTAAATTATCTATTGATGGTTAGAAAGTCTTTTTTTAAGCAATTGTCTATGCAAATACTTGAAGTAAGGTCAAATTACATTTAACATGACATATTTTTGAAATTTATTGCTGACAGTTTTTGAGTGTTTGGAACTGAAAATAACTAAAAATAATCATCGTTTGAAATTGATACCTTTGTTTTTCAAATTTAAAATTTTGATTTACACAAATGAAACAGAATATTATCACTGATAATACTACAAATTATTGAAAATTTGATTGATATTTTCAATCTGTTAAGGAAAATGTAAGATTTCTAAAGAGATGGGAAAATCTGATCTTGTCTGTGTCTGATCAATCATATCCAGGTTAACAAGGATTTGTTTGAACTGTAACGAATTTGCATGATTTTGATAATACCTATAATAAAATATTTTCATCTTGATCAATTCGGTAAATTCAGAATGAAATTATTTGAATTAACTAAAATGTTATTTTCTTTTTAACAAATTCTTTGGATATTCTGGAAAAAAGAGTGCCCATTATATGTGATAAAGCTGTCAGATTGTTTGCAGATTTTTACAATTGAACTAATCAAAATATTTATTAGTTTTTGAGAAGCTTCCTGAAAATTTTTGAAACTGACAAAAAATTGGAAATTTTTTGAAATCTGACAACAATATGCAAAACTTTATTCTATATAAAAAAACAACGAGAATTTAATCTGAATCACTTGTTAGGAATTTCTCTACACTCGCTTCTATTAAATAATTTCCGGAAAAAAATATTGTACCTTTAATATATTTAAAAAACTTCCAGCATCTTGTGAGTGTGAATTCATTTTCGAAACATAACACACTAAGATAGATATTTCAGAATATTTTTAATTAGTTTTCTACTAATTTCTCCTACAAAATCACGTTACGTCTATTAAACATCTAAATAATAATGTTTAGTTAAGTTTGTGATTCTATATAAGCCATTGATTAATTTGCTGATTAATTTGATATGATACAGTCAGGCGTTTTTTCTCTCTCTTTTTTTGACCATTTCAAGATTTTTTGGCAAAGCTTCCACTTGAGCTTCTCAATTTATGAAAATTTTTTGCAACTTATTGATCTTTTTTTTCGACAGTTATAGATTTTCAACGTCCTCGGGGAACACCTGCCAAAAAAGTAACCAAGTGGTAAATCCACCAACCCTAAGAGCTATCTAAAGTTGGGAAAAAGTAGTCCAGCCCAAATATCGGAAAAATTGAGCAGTTATAACTTCAGCTTTCATGCATCCATTCCAAACTCAAGATATCATTCCTGTCACCAATGAGTAGATCGTTATCCAGTAATACATCATAGAAATAAAAGTGTCATCTTTATCCTCATCATCCTTTTATCATAATATATCAAAAACAATCATTTTTTAAGTTGCGTGAATGACGTTTAGTGATACTCACTTAATTTATGTTCATGTTTTACTGAATCTCATCTCTACTAATTTCTTGCTCTTTATTCAAATTTTTTCTTTTTCATTTCAATGATTTTACTTAATTTTTATTCGTTTTTTTCCATAAATACTTTATATTTGTGCTTACTTCAATTCAACAAGAGTTTGGCTTAGAAATGGTCAAAGCTTTTCTAATAAACTTAAAGTCCACTTCATCCGTCGATAGAAGCAAGTAACTGGACTCATTAGATGGTCTATTAAGAAAGCTCAAGTGCCTTTCGTCGTGGAAATTTCTATTAAGCGAACAATACAATTAAAAATCAACGGTCCCTGAGGGGACATCTTCCAAAAAATAATAGAGCGGAGAAGCCAATCGTGTAGAAATTCAACTTTTTTTCCACTCGTCGGGTTTTCCTTCAAAACGAACGTTACCACAACGAGCAAAAATGTTATCAATGAATGAATTGTTGTCCAGCAGTGACCATAGAAATAAAGATGTTACTTTTGTTCACAGAGAATTATATTATGATAGAACAAAAAAGGTACTTTTGCGCGAATTACTTTTAATTATTGATTCTCACTTAAATCTGCGTTCATTTCATTAATTAGCCACTTATCTTTCATATCGCCACATATCTTTTCACGTTTTCTTTCGAGTTTCACTTTTTTCGATAAATTTAATAAACAAACATTACAGTATGAACTTTGTTCTCTTACATTAAATCCATTTATCAAGTCTCTCTCAAAATTCTCTCAAATTATCGAAAAATTTTGGGTGTTTACAAAATTCAACCGATAATGTCAAAGTATAAGAATATCATAGTGTACAAAATCAATTTCAGAGAAAAGAGAAATAGCCATAACGGTGAATTATTGAGCGACCAATTCATAATTCATTTCGGTTAAAATTTATATCAAGGATTACTTTGTATTAGAAGAAAATAATAGCAACTGGAGTGTTTAAAATGATTTTTTACATTGATATAAATTAAAAGAGATAAAGAAGTCTTAGCAGGGAATCACTGTTGTAAATAGATAGTGTCCAGCAATTATCTAATTAATTGAAATATTTCAATTTCTTTGTCTGGCCTTTGTTCAATTCGAACAGTGGTACTGTATTCTAAAAGTAGCTCGTAATGAAGCTTCAAAAATGAGTATTGAGTTGCTTTTTATTATATACATTAGCTTCTGAACCAGTCACAGATCCTGTGATTACTTTTAAATTACTTTTAAAGTGAATAACTAAAATGCCATCAGTTTACATTCTTGAAAATTCAGTTGAATAATGATTTTAGCAGATTAACTTAAGTTATCATTGCTGCCATCATTGAATAGGTTTTTTGTTCATTAGTAGAGATCTAAGAAATAAAGATTTCGTTTTTTTTATTCTCATTAAAATTTTTCTATTGTCAAAAATATCAGAAACAATCATTTACATTTAATTCATCTTTTCATTCGTACTTTTTTTTAACATCCATGCATCATATTTGTGTGTATTTATTTAGATATTAGAATACATTAATTTACATAAGTTTGTATGAGAAGTGAAAAGATGACGTAATTGAGGAGGAAGTTTTTGGCCAATGCCGGAAGTAAACAAGCCAGACGGAATAGTTGTTGCTACTTGATTAGTTTCTATTATTCATTAAAATGCATTTGATGATTTGAACAATTTATTCTGATAGTACTTAATCGTCATTTCATTAACATCCTCAATCGCTTCATTGCATAAATCAGGAAACTCATCGATCAAACTAACTTTCAACAAATTTACAACTGATCTTCATTATGATTGACCTTTGTACTCCATTACCCTTCAAAGACTGTTAGAATATGTGAAAAAGTGAGCATTCTAATCGTTTTTTTTCCATTTCAGTTCGAGTATCATGATTTTGAATTGTATGAAAGAGAATTAACAAGTGAGGACCATTCCAAAGAATGGTTTTAAAAACTTCGATAATTTCAAATTATTTTGTTTAAACTTGATTAACAAACTTTTATAGTGTTAAACAACAGCAATTAATTCAAGTAATTTAAAATCGTTAAAACTGGGAAAAAGAATGACTATGTCAACAATGTGCATATTTCAAATATTTTCATAGAGTATTTGCTTCTCAATGAAATATGGTCTATTTCAGAATTACTTATGCATAGATTCACTTTTTTCTTTGTAAAGTAGCATAATTGGAAGTGCAATAATATTAAACGATGCTCTTTATTGATTAATTTTAAACAGTGTAGAAATTTGAAATTTTAAAAATTTTATATTATGGAAGTTGAAGAAAAAAATTTTTTTTTTGAATGCTAACTTTCTTGGGAGAAATATATTTTCTCATTGAATAATCTAAACTTTTATGTGTGTGCTGTTTTTTTTTTTTCATTTGATGGAAATAATGAAGGATGGATATGCGAGGAGAGGAAATATGAAAGGCACAACAATTACGGCGCAAAATTGCCACAACCATAACGCTGCTGCTAAAATAAACAAATTCGTTCATGAATATCCTTCCTGAATTTACGCATGAAATGTTGTTGTCACGTGTATTTTGCATTGCAAGGTTATTTAGGTCTCGTTATTTCTCGATTCTATTAAGTTTATTCAGAAAGCTAAAAGGTTCATTTTCAGGACTGAATACATTTGAACTGAAAAAGAGAAGTTTGAATTGCTTGCACATGCACGTTATTCCTTATTTTTCCATGCCTAATTTGTTATTATTTCATTCCTGAATATTTATTTTTTCTTACCACTGCTTCTTCCTCATTTCATCTAATGTTATTTTGCTAAAGGAAGAAATCACGATTCTACTATTGTCTAAGAACACTAGTAGATATTCAGTCTTATCTGAAACACATTTGATATTACTATTCCGGTTGACGCTACTGCAATCATTATTATTGCCAGAATATTACTTGATTTGGAAAATATATTAGCGGGCAACATAACGTTTCGTCACTGTCCAGTGAAAATTCGACTTTTCGATTTGAAGATCGAATTAAAAAAAAGAAAACAAGTCATTCCGGAATTGGTTACTACTACTGTAGTACCCATTGCACTGCACTGAAACTTTTAGGACGTCGTCTCTGTTGCATCGCCACTGCAGCTCAAGGCGCCGCAACGCGGCGGCCTGCAGCTTCTGCAGCAATATATTAATCACCATTATCGTCATTATTATTACCGTTATCATCATTACCATTATCATTATCATTGTTATCACAATCAAAAGTCGAGAATTGCAGTACGGTACGACGAAGCTGAGCATCGGTTTCTTGACAAACGATGCGCGCTGTTAGTTCTTTTATTTATTTTTTGTCATTTAATCATTATAGATACTTCAAGAAAAAAATTCAATTCCGATTAGTTCAATTAAACAATCACCTATTTTCCATAAATCAGTCACACCGGTATTGTGCAGATGATCACCATTCTACGTGAACATATTATCGCATGCATATTGTGTGGTGTATCGTGGTATTCGTAATATTGTATGTCCTTTCTAGAACATAATGAATGTTTCAGATTATTTAATAATTTAAAAACTGAAAAAGTACAGCAATAATGATAACATCACGCCGGGTAAGGTCAAAAACAGTCGAAGTAATAATATTTCAAATGAAACGGAAATATGATAGTGGAAATTTTTGAAAAGGATTTTTTGTTTTAATCATTCGAACTGTAAAAAATAATGAAAGTGAATTGATATTTCTTTAAAGTTTACAAGAAAAAATATTTTTTAAAATACATTTGCGTTTTAAAATTTAAGTTTGAACTTTAACTTAATTTAAATTTACAGTTATTATAAAAAATTACAGATGTAAAATAGTGCACACCGATCACTGATAAAATAATTGATTATTTAAAGATGGAAAAATTAGTTAGAAGATAAAAAATCAATCGATACTTCTTAGATAATATTCAAAAAGTTTTTTCAATTAATTCAGTAATGCACTATGCTACCACTGACAAAATATTGTGACAAGTTTTTCCCGTAAAAATTTTATTATTAGAAAATCCATGAAGTCACAATACCAATTAATTTTTAATTCTTTCTTTTATTTCAGAACTTGGCTTTTTTTTGGTTTCTTTTTTCTTTTCTTTAACTTGCAGTACATGGCTAAAATACATAATATGAGATATTGGTTATTAAATTATATAATACTAAATTACATAATATAGAATATTGGTTATAATGCCTAAAATATTTATCACAAATGGCTGGCTAAATTGCATAAATAGAATCGAATTACAGTAGCACAATCGAAAACTATGTTATCAGTAATTAGAAGTGTATTTCAAATTTGAATTTTTAAATTTCAGTGCAACAAAACATGAATCACTTTTGTCGATAGCTTGTAATTACTAAGATATTTTGAATTACACTAATCTACACAAATGATCAGCTGTCGGTCCCCTCTTCTAAGGTTTTGATTCGAGAGAAAATGAGAAATTTTGAGGAAAAGAAACACATCAAGTATTTATCCTTCCGATGAAATTTAATTATTTTTTCAATTATTCTTCTATCATTCAAATAGGATATATTTTGTTTGTATAATCTATTTTAACTCATTAATTTAATAGCTTCACATAGACACATTGAAAACGTTTTTGAATGTTTAAATTTCAAAATATTTTTTTCCCTTTATCACAAGCGATTTTCGATCATCGCTAAGGTTACTTCTAAATATAACTTGTTTATTTTTTTTAACAAATTGTTTAGTGAATTCAGAATTTCTTTATAACATCATAAATAACCAGATTTCAATTTTTATGAGCTAAAGTTTGTGTTGACTAATTGCTTTTGCTTATTTCTACAATTTAACTGCTTTATTTCCAGCTTTTAGAAAATCTTATCTGCTGATGTATGCAAATGTTTCATTGCTATTGAAGTAGTCATTGTTGATTGGAATTTCTTTTAAATTATCTCTTTAAAATAGACAAAAAAAATTTGTAAATAAATGCAAGCAAGTACATTTCATTATATTTCATGTAATTAATACATAAATGCACGTTACGATAATGTGTAGGCTCCAGGGAAATTTGTTAATTAGAAAACTTATTTGTTAAGGTAATTAATTTCAGTTGATTAATGTTAAAAGTACTAATAAACAATACATGAGAAATTGTTGTTTGATTCAAAATATTACAGTATCTGGAGGTGTTCAATAAACTGTGATATTTTTGATTGGTTGATAACAAAGTTAGTTATTCCTAGCTTTTTGGCTTAGTTATTGTACAGTTTACAGCTCACATTACTCTTTTCAGTGAAATTTCGAATTTAAATTTAGTCGCAATAATTCATTCTGATTTTTAGCCTCAAAATATTTTTAACCTAAGCAATTTGAGAAATTCTAATTGAACAGTTAATTGATCACATTACTTTTTATTATAGTTAATTGACCACATTACTTTTTATTGCTTCTCCAATTTCATGAATTCATTCATAAGTAATGACTTTTTTTAAGATTTACTTTTTGAATATGTAATTTTTCTGTTTAAATAAAATGAGAGGGAAGAGGGGGAGGGGGAAGGAAGTGAAAAAAAAAATGAAAATTAGATCTTATTCTTACTACATATCCTATTTTATACAGCAATAGGGTCTGAAAAACATTTTTTGATTAAAGTTTTATCTATTGCTTCTTCTCTTTCTCTTCATTTTTATCTCTCTCTTTTTTTTATTCACAATTAAAACAATCAATATAAGAGCAACATTGCTATTTTCGAAATTGCATTTTATATCGATGGTTGAAAGTTGCCTTATTGAAAACAATTTTGTATTTATCCCTGCAAACTTTTTTTCTCTTATAGCCAAATGTTTATAAAATTTTTTTTTTTGCAGGTGAATAATTAAAAATTTGAATTCATTGTTACAGTAGAAAATATGATCGGTTCTGATCTGAACCGATCATGTTTTTTTTTCCTTCAACTTTTCCAATATTTATTCCGAATTAAATATTTTTCATTTTTTTCGTCTGTTACATAAAATATTATTAAAATTTTTTATAGTGCGTAACTTTTTGAGTTTGAAATCTGAGAGTAATTTTTACTTTCTTAAAATATTTCACATTAAACAAATCCTTTTGAATTTTTTCTTTAGAAACTTAGCCAGTGTGAAATTTCTAGTGAAATTGTAACTACTCGCATATTAATTGAAAATTAAATAATTGTTATCCGAAAATCTAGTCGAAAACAGTGAAAGAAATGAAAGTTCCGATAATATATAAAATATCTGTGCTTATTCAAATTATATAGTTTTTGGTTAAGAGATATTGCACAGTGAAATAAATTCTAAATTGGATTTAATTCTGTTTTTTGGAAGAGATGATTTCAACTGGATGATTAATCAGTATGACAAATTGTTGTTTTTTACAAAAAACTGTTCACTATTTATCTTTTCCATCATTCATCACTTCATCTCTTCAGATCATACCAACCTTTTAACCTTTGATTTAATCTTATGGATAATGAATTGTGATGCATGTTGAACAGTTCAATTTGACCTAATAAAAGTAGTTTAATCTGAATGAAATCCTTGGGACGGAAAAAACTTTCAGAAGGAGATCGTTCAGGAACAGTTTGGTTACTAAAATTTATTTTTGTTGCATCGGAAGTAAATGTTTAATGTTGCATATTAAACAGTCCATTTATAAATTAACAATGAAAAATGTAAATGTCAAGATGATGCATAAATATGCATATAGTGGACGCTAAATTCATGAATTACCACCTTATTATGGGATTATTGGTCGTGTCATGTATATATTAATGATTTGAAAATCTTCTAGAAATTCACATGGAATAACTTGCACTGTTAGGCTAAATTTACTAGATAAGTCATTTTTCTGGAATCGAACGAACAATATTTTCTAAATTGATTTTACATTTAAATTTTTATTGAAATTTTTCAAAAACATCCAAGCGTAAATCATTTTCTTGCTTTCCTTTCTTTCTCTGTCTTCTCTACCGCCTTTTTAATTCATATTATGGTGAGAAAAAAATGAATAAATTTTAAAGGTGCTTTAACAAATGATGAATTCACATTGTCACAATGCTTCAGGCTTTTGCTTAACACTTTCATTTCATTTCTTATCACTTTCCTCCTTGTCGAATATATGCCATTTCTTTTTGGTATTTTCATCATTAAATATTTTTTGAGATAAAATTCCAGTTTTTTAATTTTTGGGATTCAAAAGTGAACAGTTTTTGAATGTGGATCTTTTAGCTTTTTGTATTTTAATATTTGTGCACAAATTGAGTTTTTCATATTTTTCAAGAATTTTCTCTTTTTTATGTTTTTAGTAAAGAAATCAGTATGGCCATAGAAATGCCTTTAATTTCTGATTTAACTTTTGTTGTTGTAAACTCATCATCAGTTGGTTTAACTTAGCAATTGTCATTTTGTCGTTTTGAAATCCTTCTAATTGAGATTCTTCTAAACATCTTTTTCAAAGAGAAAAATCAATCTAAAATTTTCGTAGCAATAAAAAGATAATATAAAGAATGGCTTTTTTTTTATATCACAAATATAGCAATGATTTCTAATAAAATAAAAAAAATGCAATTTATCGACATTTATTGATTTCTTCATTTTAAATATTAGTTAAGTTCAATTTGCACTTTAATGTGGAAAAGTCAATTTATAGCATAATAAGCAAACTTTTCTTACTCCACTCTTCTCATAATACTGTGCTGTAAGTATCCTTCATTTTAGCAAAAAAAAATTGAAGAAAGATAAGAAAGAGATTAGAGCAAAAAAGAAATTTTTTCTGTTCCATAGGTGTCTATTTGTGATAGCTACATTGGATCTTATTCTGTGTGCAAGAAAATTGAATTTTAGCTACTGAAATTAAATGAACTAAATTTTGGGTTCTATTTGCTATCCAAAAAGCTCATGATTCAATTGTGTAGATAAATAGGCCTATATTCATCCGTCTTTTTTCTTCATCTTATAAATGCATTCATCTTAACTTTTTCCTTTCCATATTTCGATTAATTCTAATAATATTGTTTACGCTCAAAATTTGCAAATTCATAATAAATGAATTTTCCTTTTTCGAAAAAAAAATTGCATCATTTAATTCTTTCATATTTTCATACCTTCAATGGGCTTATCGTTTTGTAAGTTAAAATATTTATCCATACTTGCCTCACACGTTGCACTTCTTAAGATATCTGTCCACACTTGTCCATATTTGCTCTTCTCAAATACTTACCCTAGAATATTGCGCTTCTCTATTAAATGCCGCATAACCTTTAACATATTTCACTTATGTAAAGGTTTCAACGGAGTAGCAGCTTAATAAGTAACACAGAAAAATGACACTTAAAATATGCGAAACTGAAACAATTATATATTTTGAAGTATTCAATGAAATTGTTATAATTTTCGGTTGGTCAATTAAGTAATGAGTAGTAGGAGCAAATAACAAAAATTAATAATGTGGAGTCTTTTTTTTTTCGCAGCTATAGTTTGATTAATTGATAACTGTTTGAATTATGCTAATACCGATGGCAGCAGTTCGAATTGAATTTAAAATGAAATGAAATTTCTTGCAAATTTTTGTTTGTTTCCTTGGCTATTGCTTTTTTGATTTCAGCACTTTCTTTTGAATTCAGTTTTTCTACTCTTTCCCAAATAAAATATTTTTCTTGCTTTCTCTTCAAAAAAAAAAATCATTTTTGCAAAATCATTGAAAATTAAAATCAATATTTCTTTATTTTCAATTTTGGAGTCTTATAAAAATGTTAAATATCGAGCTGTAGCAACCGATAGATGTAATATACAACAATTACAACGACATTCTTGAATCAATTCTAGTATTTATAACATAACGGGATCGAATACTTCATTTCATTCATCTTACACTACTCACGTGATAACGTAAGAAAAAGTCTGTTATCATAATGAATGCATTTTTTCCACAATCGATATTGATCTCAATTTCTCTTATCTTATCATAAAACAAAGCTTGTTAATATGATACATGGAAAAAGATAATTCGTCACCAAAATGTCACCAAAAAAAAAAGAGATAATTTGTCACCTGGAATTAACGCGGAATTTTGCATTGTATATGATGAATATGAATTGCTAATACATCTCTCTTTTGATAAACCACATTTAATGTTGAATAAATCATGTGATTATATTTTACAAATCAATATTAATTCAAAATGATAGTAAAGTTGAAATTTGAAAATTTGTCCAAACTGATAATAACCGTTTTATTATAAAATTCAGAATGAATTGTGTCTTCAGCTTTAGGTTTTACTTGCAACATTTGGGTTAACATTATTGTAATTTCAATCAAATTATTTTGATATAAATTGAAAAGATTAAAGAATTTTGAACTTTTTTTTGAACTAAGAAATAGGCAAAAAAAAATCCAAAAAAAAAACTTTATGATATTGTAATAAATTTAGGATGAATCGAATTATCATAATTTCATCCAAATTAAAGCTAATCAGAGAGGGAAAGCAGTGCTAAAAATAGAAGTACGAAAAAGTGTTAGTATCACATTGAGAGGCATGAGAAATTTAATAAGTGACAGTTTATGCATTCAGTTTTTTATGAAATTAGATTCTAATAAAATAGGAGAGTTTTGATCATAAAGTTTAGAAATTGAATGCTTTTTTTCTTGTTTTGTAAATATTATTTTATGAAATTAGTTCGTTTATGAAATTAAACTATAAATTCTCGGTAGGTATTATCGCCTTGACCATTGCGGGAGTCAGTTATCGAGACTGATTTATTTTGTCCATTATTAACCTAGAAAATTTATCATTACTGAGTGTTCATTGTCATCCTAAAAAGTGATAAGATTGAATTTTTAACTCGTTTATTTGATCCATTAAATTTATGAAACGTGAAATCATATATATTACAAGTAATACAAATTGCTGAATATTCAAGAAAAAAATGATGATAATATCTATGAGGTTTGCATTTAACTTACGTCATTGGCTGAGATACGGTAATTTGAAAAGTGCAGTAATATCTCTTGAAGTGTCAAATGCCCTTCAAAATTCGAAATTTTTAAATTTTAAATATTTTTTCATTTCAAATTTAATTGCTGTTTCTTTTGTGAATCCATTTCATCCGTTTGTTCTTCTTTCAAAGTTTAACGTTTTATACTTAAATTTTTTCCAAGTGCCTCTACTTAACTGATCAAATTAAATATTTATGAAAATGTTTCATAGTACATATTTCAGTACACATTATAGTACACAGCACAATTATAAATTATTACTTTTAACTTTGAACCATTCACCAACAATCGAATCATACCTTCAGCATTTAGCAAAAATTAAAAACAGGACAGGAGAAAAATTTGTTAAATCTAAAAGTGAATGCAAATTTAACATTTATGAAATTTGAATTACAAGAAATTCGATAGTTGTCTACCCATTCAATGCTAGTTTTTTGTATAATTTGTTTAATTTTGTGTAATCAATCAATAGTTGATCAACTGAAGTGATAATAAAATGCAAAAAACAGTAACTGTTTCCAATGACTTTAAGAACTGATCAATGATCAGATCTGACCTCAAAGATTATTGATTGATTGAAGATATTGATTAAAATTCATACAAGTAATATCATTATTACTTTTGTAACTAGTAAAAAACATATCCATGAATTGAACATTTCCAGAAATCCTTCTGTATGCATATCTCACTGTGCTACATTATGAGATTAGGCTTTCTAATGAAAAACTAGGCCCATGAGAATGAGCCATTGCCACCACTTTTTTCTACTTTTTTAACCATTTTGGCTTCATTTAATATAAGTCTTGAAGAAATTTATAAGCTATGTTCACTTTTTTTGCCTTTGATTAATATGACCAAAGATATCGCTCTAAAATTCCCAAAAGCTTTCTATGTTCCCAGTTAAACAACAGCCTTTCCCGTCGGATTTTACAGATTGTTCAACCTATTTGCCCTATTGACTTTTTTTTTTTTATTGCGAGATCTTTTTCATAACAAAATAGCCAAAAGTATAATGCAGAAATTGCGTAACATTTTTCAAAACAATCTTGCTGGCTCAACTCGAAACGAAAAGTGAAATATTTTCAACTTTTATGTTTTTTTTTTAAATCAAAAATATTTTCCACTATTTTGTAATTGTGATTTCTTTCAGTCTTGTTTTATTTTACAGTCCAATCACTTTTTCCTTACTTTTTGATTATTTCAATATTCTTCGGTAATGCTTTTGCTTGAGCTTCCCAAAAATATGAAAATTTTTAGCAGTCTATTAATCGAATAATTTTTCCTAAATTTTAAACAAATGAGTGACTTACCTGAACAGACTATCTCTTACGTATTAATTATTAATTAGTAAACGTATTTTTCTCATTAATTTACATGAAAGAATTGCTCACTCCGATGAAGTATAATTATATTGATGAAGCATAACCATATTAAAGATTAGAATCTTTAATTCTTAGTGATGCGTAAAATTTATTTTATCTATTGACAGGACAACTAATTGACTGGTCAAAAAGCTTAACCTAATCATGCAAATGGTAGTGCCTCTCATCGCATAAATCAACACTAAATTCCGCAGGTAATGGTTATACTTGATGTCCTCGAGGATCATCTGTTCAAAAAATGATAGGGCATGTAAACCAACTAATTATAGCCATCTAATTAAATAACTTTATAAGTTCATACCAAACTTATGATAACATTCCTGTCATCAATGAATAGATTGTTGTCCAGCAGTGACCATAGAAATAAAGATGTCACTTTTGTTCACAGAGAATTATATTATGATAGAACAAAAAAGGTACTTTTGCGCGAATTACGTTTCATTATTGATTCTCACTTAAATCCATGTTCATTTTATTATTGATTCTTACTTAAATACACGTTCATTTTATTAATCAGCCATTTCACATTGCCACTTACCTTCCCACGTTTCTTTCAAATTCCACTTTTTTTTATAAATTTAATATGCAAATATTTCAGTATGAACTGTGCTATATTACTTGAAATCCATTTGTTAAATTCTCTCAAATCATTAAATGTTTACAAAATTCAACCGATAATGTCGAAATATGAGGATATCAACTGTACAAAATAAATTTCAGAGAAGAGAGAAATTAGCCAAAGCGGTAAATTGAACGATCAATTCATAATTCATTTCGGTTAAAAATTATATCAAGGAATACTTTGTTTTCAATTCTTTCTTATTTTTCTGAAACTATCAAATGGCTTTTCTTTCTATCTGTTACTATAATTAGGTTAAAACGTTCGATTTGCATAATTGTTTCGTAAAATTTATATTCAAAATTTAGTATTCAAAATTTTCTTATTCAATGAAAAAAGATAGGATAAATAAGAAATTTGAAAATTGCCAGTTTGCAGCGGCAATTTTCAAATATACTTCATATTAGTGTAAGAAATGTGATATCCTTTATAAATAAAAGTATAGTGTTTGCGTCAGTTTGAAAAAAAAAAATCATTGCTAGTTAGATCACAATGCATTTCTTTGTTTTTACTCATTTTAACTTTTACTTTAAGGCAAGTAAAATTTAAAAGGTAAAAGAAATGATTTCCCTAACGAACTTTACTCGATCATGTTTCCTTTTCTGTTTTTTTCTTGAGATTTCAAACGATCATTTCACTTTTTTTTAATTGATGATAAATTACTAAGAAACTCTGATCAGAGTAGTAATGATAAAGAAATATAGGCCTTTCTTCTGCATCTTTTGCAAAATTCAATGATTGAGCAGTGATGTAACACTTCATGGTCTCTGACCAGTCTCACTGTTTCAGAATAATTTCAATAAAAACTCTATATTCTATAGCAGAAAAAAAAGCGCAATTTATTTGCAAGAAATTTTCCCGTTATAATTTGCTATTTTAATTTTCCTCTATTTTCACTTTTTTTTTTAAATTTTTAAAAATTGACTCGATCTGTGAATTTTAAATAGTTTTTCACAAAATCGAAGCTTCTTATAATTAATTATTTCCAAAATTAAGTTCAAATTTTTACTAATCAAATTATTTCTGTAACTGTTCATTCAAAATATTTTTGCAAGAAAAGCATTTAGATTGTTAATTTTTTCATATCTATATGTTTTTTTTTTTGTTTTCCATAATTTTATTTTCCGTAAACAATTAATAAATTCACAAAATTTTCCCTTAATTTTCCAATCTTGTATTGAATCGATTGGAACATTGATGGAATAAGATTGAAAAATAAATCCCAAGCAAGCCTTCAGGTCCAACATATCAGCATTTGATCATTGGCTGTAGTTGATTGGGCCATGAAGCAGTGTTATTCGAGGAAAAGGACGAGTGCTGGGATTGTGAGATATATTCAATATTTCAGGATTAGCTCGAATTATTTCACAGCGCCACTACTCATTCCAATATGCTTCACCATAAATTTTCTTTCTTTTCAGAACAATTTGCCTTTAGGCCTTTGGCTTTTTCCATTTTTTATTTTTGGCTTGTCATCTTGTCCTAAACATGCCTTCTATTTATTACTTGTTTTCCCATATATTTTTGAAAACGAAAATGAAAAAGAAAAGAACTAAAAAAAGTAAAACGTTAAAAAAATAAAAAAAATTTTAAAGTGTTTAAAAAAATAATGAACTTAATTCAAATTAATTATTATTAAATAAACTTTAATGATAACACTGAAATAAATATAAGTTAATTAGTAAAATCTCTCTACACAAAATTCATTTGAATATTCCAGAAAAAAATAATTCAATTATTCATGATGGTAAAAAAAAAGTAGGTAAAAATGGTAAAAATTAAATGATCGAATTAAAACTCTCAATTATGCTAATTAATGTCAAGTATGTTTAACATCGCATTGCTGAGGAAAAATCAATTCGAATGAAATCAACAAAATTTCGAGATTTCTGGATATATATTATATTAGTATTCTATCACCTTGCAATATTGTTGAGAGCATTTCTATTCATCAAAATTTCTTTGGAAAAAACATGCCAAAAACTTTACAATTTATCACTAATAAAATATGAAATTCATTACCGTATCCTCGAAAACTTTTGTTGGCTTTCTAAAGTTCATTGTACTTTCACAAACGTGAATTTTCCAATCCTTTTCCCGAAAAAATTTCCTCAAAACCTTATTTCTTTCTTTTAGTTTTGTTCCTTCTCAGGATTGTTGAAATGTTTGATCTTACTTTCCACTCCAACTTATCCATCATAATTTCAAATTAACTTACACTTCAAATTTAGGCATTCATTTTTTAAATAATATAAAAATTTGAAATAATCACAGTGTCACTGTTCTCAGTTTATTTCTCTTACAACACTCATCAATTACATCAATATTGCTGCATTTTTTTATCGCATCTATATTGCTTCAAATTTTCTGTTTGCATATTATTTAACTTATTGAAACTAATTTACATGCGATGCATAAGTGAATTCCGTGTTAGCGATCTCTCCATTCAATTTCTTTACTTCAGTTTTTTTTGCGCTTTCTAGAAAACTTTTTCAAGTTTCCTTCATTTTTGATTTCTGCAAAAACTCTCCTAAAAACGAATTATTCCGAACATTTTTTTCTTGTCGAAATGGGAAATCCTTTTGTTTACATTTATATATCACCGGTTCATTTTCAGTCTAGGAGTTTTGATTACAAATTAGTTAAGAAAATTAACTGCCAGAAATTCTCAGATATGCAATGAATATTAGACTTAGTAATCGGAAGTATCCGGAAGAAAATTTTCTGTCCTTCCATTCAGAGAAATCTATCCAGAAAATATAGATGGGCTCATCCAGAAATTATGGACTGCAGTGGTTCATATGTAAGCAAATTTATGAAATTAGAGAAATTTTTCGCTTTTTTTTTGCAGAATGAAATAGTTCAGGATGAAAAAAGAGTTTGGTCGATCGCATAAATTTAATTAAGTATCGTGGTACCTTATCCTTCTTTTACTTTGACATTCAATTTGAAAGACTGAATCATTTGCTAGATAGTTGGAATTTTAGAAAGTTGGTCGGTCGCAAATAATTCAATAACACATCACATCCATAAATATAATACAGGAAAAGTGCAATTTCAAAATCCATTTTTAGTACTAATGAAATCTGTTCGCTTTACATCTTCCTTCAACAAAATCACATTTTCTGTACTAATAATTCCGGATTTTTTCCGCCCGTTTTTTTTTGCTATTAAACTTTATTTCGAAATAACAATAAGCTTAGCTAAGTGGAACAGGTGAAGTTCAGAGTGATGAAATTCAATGCTAAGATTAATAATATCAAATAGCATATCATAAATAAATGTATTTCATGTTGCAATATAAAAATCAAGCAAGAATATATGCTGCATAATATTTGAGAATATATATCTAGTGAGTATCAGATTACGTCTCATTTGTTCATCTATGTTGCATTAGGTAAATTAATTAAAACAGAATTTTGTGTCGTGGAAATGGAACCTTCGATAAAATTAAAAATTACTTTTACTGGACTGCAACTTTTGTTACAAGTGACTGATTGAGATGAAATCGTCCACTCCTATGGTCATTGGGGCCTGGAAAGAGTAGTGAAAAATGGAATGTCGTTAGCTTCATCCCTTTTATAGCAGTATACACAAAGGATCTACAATATCTTAGACGGTTATTTATTTAGATATGTTACAATATATGTGCTTTGTATACTACTGTAGACATGATGTAAGGAATATAAACATTACCATCACTACATGTTACACAGCTGTAAGCAATATTTTAGAAGGACTTTATGAATTATTCAATTAAAGTATTGGAAGAAAAATTTGCTTAAATTTTTTCCGACATATTAAGAGAAAGATAGCAATTATCTTACAGTTGAAGAGCTTTATGATAGCAAAGAGATAGTTAGCTAAAAAATAACTTAGAAATGAAAGATTCTGAATTGTAGTGAATTTGCACATTTGCTCGATACTTCAACTTTTAAGATTTCATTTTTTTTTTTTTTTTTTTTTTTTTTTTTATAATTATATTCTATTCATTCAGCCGGAAATATCTTAGTAAAAGAAAATTAAAAACAAATGCTCATAAGATTAGAACTTGTTTACCTATATTATTTTAAATTACTGAAAACATTATCAGATTACCATTACCACACTTTGTAATCATAACAGTTGGACCAGTGATTGTCTTTAGTTTCAAATGATTCTCTATCTTTTAATCTCTTAAGAGAGTATTTTCATTCTGTACCCTCTATCTAACCTCTGTTTATCTCTCTATGCATTCAACTAAATTTTTCCGAAGAATAATATTAAAATTATTGATTAATATACTATTGATGTATAGATTATTGATTGCACGAGACTTTAAACAACTGTACTTCCTTAACCTTTTTCTTTTCTGGCACTTTTTATTCACTGTTTTAATTATGCTTTTCGCTTATCATTTGATTAATGATTGTTTACATGTTAGTACCATTCAATAATATTTATATTAGTCTTTCAATACTGTTTATCAGAACAAATCAGATCCATTCAATGACTTACTTATCAGTGATATATTTTCCACATACACTGTCCCGCTATTCTTTTCTTAAATGATAAATGATCTTGATTAGTAGTAAACTTAATTGAGAACATTTTTATGTGATGCATATAAGGAAAGGAAGATTTATGTCACAATTAAATGATCAGGCTATCTTTGGCGACTGTTCAAGTTTTTGAAAAAATTTTATTTATTGTCGTTACCATCATAAATTTCTTTGGAATATTCAAGTTTTTTTTTCTTATTTATTCACTTATTTATTTTGTTATTGAAATTCACTCATTTTTCTTTTCAAACTTTTTCACCGATAGGTTCAAATTCTAAATTTCACTTTTTGCTTTATTGTTTTGTTTTGCGCCTAATTTCTCACTGTAACGTTTAAAGGATTGAAGGTAGTAAAGTTGAGTTAAGCGAAAGAGTTGCTTTATATATGATATTAAAAATTGATGAGCAGCGAAAATGAAAGCGAATTGCAAAAATTCGCTTTCATTTGTTGAATTTTTCATTTTGCTAATTTCTTCTTTGCAGCTATTGGGTCATAGAAAAATTTTCATTTTTCATAATTATCCTAAAATGAATGTGTAATAGTAAGAGGAAAGTATTACAAATTTTCATTTTTTATTAGTAATTATCAGACGATGAAGTTTTAATATTAAAATTAGCAAATAATATTTTTCCATTTCATTCTTTCGATGCTCTATTGACCTTTTTAAATGAATAATTGCTTAATTGCTTAGAAAAAGGAAAGTCATTACACTTACATTATCAGCAACAAGTGAAACAATGTTGTAATAATTAACTAAACTTATGATATCTTTCTTTTCCTTTCCGAATTACTTTTGATATTAGTTTAAACCAAGTTAAATTCTCTCAAGTCTGTTCGAATACTGTAAGATAATTTCATTTTTTTTCATTGCTCATTATTTCACGTTCAGATTTCCACATTTGTTATGCTTTTTCTTCATGCGTTCATTATTGTATCAGCAGTTTGGTTATTGTAATAGTACATTTTATTCACAGATAAGTCAAAAAGTAAATACGAGGAAGAAAGACGAAAAATCAACACTAAACAGAGATGGAAAAATTCGGCAGTTTCGTTCGCCCCTAAATATAGATTTAATGAATCTCTAATGTAACCAGCTATCTATCATATGTACCAATACGATCGTTGCTACAAGTATTACTTTTACTACTTCTACTATGACTGCTAATAATATTATCATTGCTATTTTTCGATAGCAAAAACTATCAATGAATGGAAAATAAGCACAAAATGATTGAAACAATAATATTTCCTTGACAAATAAGAGCTTTCGTAAGTTAATAAAAATAACAAATAAAAGATGGCAGAAAAAAAAGAACGATAACTAATAAAAGTATTGAAAATTAAGAACAAAGTATGCATAATGTTGCAAAGAATTTTTGAATGTAAAGATTGCTTTCTTTCTTTGCAATAAATCAGTTATTATCCTACTAAAAATGTTGCTATTCTTTCTATTTCTGCTGCATTTATTGGTAATGTTTTATTACTGTTAGCTTATTTTATCACTGTTGCATACATTCTTGATGTAACTTAGACTGTGCATTAGCAAACATATACAAGCTGACATTCCATTGCAGCGATTTCACTGAACGATCATATTTTATCTTCATAATTTTAGAAAAAATTTTATTACTGCAATTTGATTCAGCTATATTATATCTACTTAACATACCAGATATCTTGCCACTGCCGATATACCAGAAATAAATTTAATCATCACGATCAGATATTTTGCTACTAACTGATATTCCTAAAAGTAAATTTAATATCGAATAAAAGTTTAATTGAAAATTTTGTTTCAAATTTCAAACGAAATTTGAAAATTCATTAAAGTATTCAAATATTTTCATCTAATAAAAAAAACTAGTATCAACTATTGCTATATTGCTAATCTATAAATACTATTTATTACAACGCTGGGTGATTAAATCTGAGTAAATAAACTTTTCCGCATGGCGTTATCGTCATGAAAACAGCGGTTTTTGGTCACGATGAAACATGCGATGATACAGCATTGTCGTTGCATGGTGGTGCTATACCTCCGCTAACATTTGCAGCACCAGTAGCTCTCTCAGCTTCATCATCATTACACATCCGCGCAGGTGTTTCCAATTCTGTAGGCAGTTATCGGTCGCATCATTCGCGACGCACTTCACGGATGCAAAATGTAAGTGACAGCTTGTCCATTAATTGGCAATTATATTGTTTTTGATGCTATTTTTTCTTTTTTTACTCTTTTTTTGGTATTTTCTTTGATATTGGTTTGCTTAATTTCTTATTAAAAATGAAAATTCAAGATTTTGAAATGACACCTATGTCACACTCTCTATGTAGTTCATTATAGACTGAAAAAATTTTTGATAATTTATTCTCTTTGATGAAAATAAACAGATAGTTGCATTCATTTATTCTTTTCCTTCAAAACTTCATCAACTCTCTTATCTTTCTTTATATCTAATTTTATTTTCATTCGAAATTTAAAATTTTTGAACAAAACCCCAAAATTGATAGCTACTAGTGCTATTTTTTATATTTGAAATTTTACGAACTAAAATGCGCTATTTTTATTTTTCCTTTTTTCGCAAATAATGCATAAAGTTAAATTTCATTGTTAGCAGTGTCACCATTTAATAAGTTAATTTTAAATTTTACACAATTTAATGTCGCCTATTTTCATTTGCTCATTTTGTCTCTTTTCCTTAAAGATAACTTATTCATTTTAGCTATCAACAAATGAAACTAATAAGAAATATAAATTTCACTCTTATCATAGGTCATTTGTAGTGCTTCAGCATAAAACAAAGGAAAAATTTCAAATTTTGAAATATTTCAAAATAACTCTTATAAAATGTAATCTATTATCTCCTCTGCTTCTCTGATTATTTCACATTCTTTTTTGAAGTAGTTCAAAATTTTTCAAATTTTAAATGAAGTTATTTGAAGAGATTTTTATTTCTCATTTTTCATCGGATGTACATTTTTTTTAAAAAAAACAAAAAGCTAATCATTTCGTTTCTTCTTTTTCAATGCAAATAAAAATATTTATTTCTTCCTTCAGCTCATCCATTGATTTCTTGTTCTTTTTGTTAAATACTAAATACAACTGTAACAGTCAGTTCAGTTTCATACCTTCTACTGTTCAAACTTACTCTTCAACTGTATAGCAAGATAGTAAGTTAAAAAAAATTTTTGGTTGTTTATCGAAATGATTGCCTCAGGGAATTTTCATTCTTTTTCAAAGTTTTTTTTTTTAGATTTTCTGCTTTACACTTTTTTATCACATCATATCGTCGATTTATTACATTCTTTCAAATGGATCATTTCTAAGGCTGGAAATTTTTTCTTTTTTTGGGAACTTATTAATGAACCTTTTGTCAGAAAAATATTGCTATTGTTGATTTTCATTTTTATTTCTCTTTTGTTTCCATTCTTCTCTCTCTCTTTCTGCGTGTGTGTATGTGTTTGTATGTGTCAATTCTGTCATTATGATAATGAATCTTGTCATTAGTCCAAAAACATTTTAGCACTATACGGTTGACACACGGTTGACACATTCCTATTATCTCCTGTTTCAGTTTGTCACTTCTGCACTTGGCCGTTTAATTTTGGACTTAATGACAAGTAATGATGTCATCGTCATTCTCATTTTCATATTTTATTTCCTTTCTCTTTTTTTCCACTGTTTACCAGCATTTAATTTCATCCTTCAAGTGGATGACATATAAAAAATGATTTTTCTTTGAAAAACAAATGAAATTCGATATGAGAACTTTTTTCCTTATTTTAGGAACTGCATTCTTCAATAATTTTTATGTAATAAAGTTTTTTTTTTATGTAATAATTTTTCTATAATTTTTTTTTTTAATTTTTATGTAATAATTTTTCTGGATAAATAACTGACTTCTTTTATTTAAATTTGAAAAATTTTTTTAATTTATACATATTCATCTTTTGTTATTTTTCTGGATAAATAACTCTTTGAGCATAATATACTTCTCTCTACTTATTCTCATATTAATGACTTTTTGAATAATTCAAAATTTCTTATAAATTTAATTTCTCATACCTTTCATTTTTAATGAAATGAAATATAAAATAAGCCAAGTTTCTTTCTCATCATTTCAAAGCATTATTAATTATTACATAAAAATTATTGAAGAATGACTTCTTTTATTTAAATTTAAAAAATTTTTCCTGCAAGATATTTGACAGTTAAGTTGAATTTCAAACATTGAAATCTTTTTTTTTCTTCTCTGTAAATTCTATCCTTTTTGGAATTCTATTTTTTGCATAGAAAATTTTAACTTTAAAAAAAAATAGAAGAAAGAAATCATTTGTTCTTGCTACTTTTCAACAACAATGAAGAACATGTCGATGCATTTTTTTTTTGCATGATGTATGGAAAGTTTGTGGGAAATTTAGATTCCTTGAAAGAAAGCGAGAAAAAAAAGGAGGAAAAGTTGGAAAAGAGTAATTTAAATTAATGTAAATTTCATATTTCTGTCGTTTCTTCGTGCTGCATATTTCCGTTCTAAGGAATGCTCAGCATCTTGCCGTTTCCGGTAAAATAAGGAAGGGAAATTTTTGCAGAATTTGATTATATGAACAGAACGGAAATATGCAGCGTGTATGTTGTCCTAGGATTAAGTGTATGTTGCTGTGTGCATTATTGCATGGTGTCCCGTAAGGATTATACCTTCATTAGATACATTTTTTTCTTTTGGATATAAATTTAATACCAGTTTTTTGTCATAGTTAACTTTCATCACTGATTAGTCTTCTATTTTTATCATGTTTCCGTGTTTTATTGCAAGCTAAAAGCAAATTCAGTAATACTAAAACTTCCATTGTAATTAAACTTTGACCATTTTGTCCAGAAGGCATTTGTGTTTCATTCTTCCTTACGGACAGTTTATTTGTAATTCTGTGATTAGTTTATCATATTGCCATTCACATCGGCAATCTTCTCCAACTTCAACTATTTTTTCACTCAGTATTCTTATCTAGGCAAGTTCAAGTTGCCTTTTCTCTTTCTGCTTATTAGAACTTCTAGGCAGGTATCCTTCCGGATGTTCATGTCTTTCCGTTTATTTCATTATTTATATTTGTTCGTCTACTTATTTTTTAATCGGTTTTTAATAGTCTAATCAAGAGTGTACCGGATACGGATTTCATTTTATATAAATATTTTAGAGCCTAGTTTTCTCAACCAACTATTAACTCTATCGATATACTTACTGCCTTAATTTGATTATAATAAACATTCACTTTTTCAAGTTCGACAATATTTTGTTTTACAGTTCTGAAATCATTCCGTCGAAGTTACTTACATAATGATCGACACTTCTGTATAACTTTAACAGTTAAATTATTTACTGTACTTTTATAATTATTTAATAATTAATTGCTACATGTTGTAATTTTCTTTCATTTATTATTTTTAACTTTTTTTCAGTTCTCTTTTCTCGATATTTTAGTGATTTTTTTGAATAAAGCTTCATTGTACTGCAAGATTTTGAAGTGATATTTTTCAAATTGTAATTGCGAAAATAAATAACTGCTGGGAACAGATGGAAAATAAAGAGAGCAGGAGAAAGAAGGAGGGACATAAGAGAAAGAGAGAGAGAGAGAGAGAGAGAGAAATGCTTGACACTATTTAAAACATTTAAATCTGTTTCCTACCCATCACCAGCAAAAAGAAAGAAAAGAACAAAGTATTTTCAATTGTGATTAATGGTTCAATAAAAAAAAAAATTAAAATTTTAGGGAAGAAGAAAAGTTTACCGCGATGGGATTCAGTTTCCTATTTCAATAAATTAGTACATTTGAAGTTTCCGTTTCTTTTTATCATTGCTTCATAAAAGATAATATAATAGAAATAGGAACTAAATTTTTAGATCAAAATTGATTTAAAATGAATTATTAAATTTAATTCATTTTGAAATACAAAAAATATCAGATATTCATCAGATTTTAAAATAGATTTACTCAATGATAAGCATTCATTTTGATCTCTTGAAGGAATTTCCGGATTAAATCCAAATAATTTAATAAGCTAATAGTGGGCAAAGTTTTCTCAATGATGATTCAATAATAGCGGTATAGGTAATTTTTAGTTTCTTACAAGTGCCTTTTTTTTCAAATGAAATTCACTCTGTTTCATATCTTTAAAAATGTTTTTGTTGGCTTTGTTTTCATTTTTTGAGCCCAATGTTTTTACTCTTCTCCATTTATGCAAAAAAGAGGCGTAGCAAACTTTTAAGAGAATGTAACAATAATGCTGAATAAAAGACAACAATAATAACAGTTTAAATGAGAATGCTTATATTCTCTAGTTATTTTAAAATTTAGCTATTTTCCTAATTAGTCTTTTATTTATTACGAGTAAATTTAATCATGATATTGGGCAATTATATAGCTGTTATGACTTTGTTATCTTTGGTAAATGTTATCAATAATTATTATTAGTTCTCTTTGATATCATGAAAAATGAAAAAATAATCTCGAATATTCAGCAGGTATTTGTTGTTGCACCTGAATATTAATTTATTCTGATAAAGTTGGCTTCATTTTGATGGACATAAGACTCGGAGATAATTCCTAAGTAAGCATAATAATTAAATAAATAATTAAATGAATCTTTCAAACACAATTCAACATCTGTTGCAGCGGTAATTTAGTTTTCTTGAGAATTCAATTCGGTTAAACTGAATTGAAATTCATGAATAATTAATTCAGGATTTGATATAGAGGATTTGACAAATAAGCTGAAGGATAATGAGAAATCTATTTTTATACATTATATTGGAGATAAACACGGTTAAATTATAACATTTTTAGTTCGTTCATTGTTTTCACTGCTTATTTAACAGTGAGACTAGAGAAATAAATCCGACACAAAAGCTTTTATTTTAACCATTGAAAGTAATAACGGATTACTGATAACAACTAGAAAATATCTTATTGTTATCAATATTTGAAGGACACTAAAGATACTTTGTCTGGTATATTCCATTTAGTGTCTTTCGACAGTTACAGTTATTTGCAGTAATTCGTATTTATTTTTTAACTGAAATAATAATTCGAAATACATCACTTTCTCAGATACACTGTAACATCAAACTTTAGTAATGCTGAAAAGTTTTTTTAGAAATTTTATCTTTTCTGTTATTAAATCTTAGATCGAATAATAATAATTTGATATTTTACAAAAAGTTGTGAAATAGAATATTAGAAGATGGGATAATTTTAGACTTAATGAAGAAAGTGATCATTTGAGGGTGTGATAAAAAGGGCTCAAAAGTCGCATTTTGTTTCAAATAGCAAATCAGAAGTGCAGCAATGCAAATGAAGTATTGCTGAAGCTTTCTTCAAAATGTCGACACCTCCAATTTATAAGTAGACCAAGAAAGAATGGGGAAAAAAATTGGTTGATTAGTTTTTTCCTGAGGGAAAACTCTCGCATATTTTTAACAAGGAAAATCATGTAATCCTTCAGAATTCAGTAAGTAAATGATTCAAATGGCCAAAATGATTAGCTTATTCCTATCAAATACTATACAGTCTTTGAAATAATATGTTACAATTATCATCAATTGATGATGTAATTAAAATTTTATAGTGTAATTGTTTCGGCTGATCTTTTCCGGATGACAATTCTACTTATTTGCCATAGTTGCAGTTTTGAATGCCTATAAAAAAATATCCCGAAGTTTTCTTTGTTTTTTATATTACTGTATCATTACCGTAGACATTGTATAACTAATCTCTAATTGTATTTTATAGCTTTAAAAAAACATTGATTGATAAATGATCAGCAATTAATCAATCAATTTCACATAGAACGGCTGCTGTATATGACTGAGAGCTTTTCTGAACCTTTTTTTTTTATCAGCTTCTCTTAAATTTTATTTTTCTTGCTTATTCTTAATTTTTTTTATAAAATGGACATTTGTAGTTGACCATTTATTTAAGCTATAATTTTCTCTTTTTTTTCCCCAAAAAAAAAACTGTCTCCTGAAAACTGTATAATGGTATATATATAGTATTGATGACAAGTGTTTCATTTACATATTTTCATTGTGACACTCAACTAAATATAAGATTTCTATGGTAACATTTTTCACCATCGAGAAGTGATAAGATGTTTCATCCAAAGTTTTCAAAAAAAAATAATAATAATGATAATAATACTTTGGGAGGGCTGAAAAGATATAAAGAAAAAGAAATCAAATTTTGCCTTCATATTTTTATTGCTTTTTAACATTATCAATATTATTGTGTTGAAAGTGTAACCATAAAATTGTAACAAACAACTTTATGGCTTAGATTGTAGAGAGTAGAGCTCAATTCAATTTAAATGAATATGCCACTTTCTGTTTCTCTTATCAGATAACGACAGATGTTAGCCAGAATGGAAGTTCAGGTATTATCAATTATTATTGTTCGCATTACATCAGCAAAAATTTACGATTTGATTGAAATTTTTTATTGTTGTTTAATTAAAATGGCACCTTCATGTTTCCACGTTTTCTTATCATCTATCATGATAAGAAATGTATCATGATTTTTTTACAACTATCATATTGATTTGTTTCGAGTTTGAATTTTTCTAGTTTTTATTTTTGATTGAAATGTTTTTGTACATTTTTTTCTTTCCGAGAATTTAATTTACCTTAATTAATATTTTCAGTTGTATATTTTATTGATAATGATTGCTGAAAATTTGACAAAATATAATTTTTATAATACTATAGATGTTTAGAAAAAAAATTACATATCATGAATATATCGGTGTAGAAAAATTAGCAAAAAAAATCGATAAAAAAATTTCGAGGAAAATTTATTATCTTATTAATTTGTATTAATTGAATTACTAGGATTGCATTCATTAAATCTGCGACAGTAGGAATTCTGGATAATTTTCTTTTTTACTTTTTTTATTAAATATTACCATTTCTCAATTTTTTTAATTACAATTCGCAATAGGTATGGATACTTAGGCATGGATACTGGAAATTTTTAACAGTTATTGTGTGAGAAATTCTAATGAATTCGAATTCTGCGACACACGTCAAATATTGGCTTGAAGAAACAAGATTGTTACTGTTGCTACTGTCATTAGAATTGAATGAATATACATCAGCCAGAACAATTAAAGCCTGTATCAAAAAGCGATACGGAAAACGAATCAACATCTACCAGGATATTATCATCATTTACGGTTCGATTGATTCATTGAATAATAATAATGATAGGGTAGGATTTTTTGTCGAAGAAATTAATGAAAAATAATAGACCAAGAAGATAATAGAGCAGTTGAAACATTAATTTAAAAAGGCATTATTGAGTTTGATATAAGTAGTAACATTGTAATATGTACTTATTTAATGAAAATTTTAAAAAAATATGTCAAAAAAAAAGCTCCAAAACATATTGTCTGACTTATTCATCAGATAAAGATAAATATTTGAAGGGCTACAAAAAGATGACATTTTTGATAAACATTAAACATTCAAAATCTTCTAAATTCCAATTTAAATTAATTCATTTGCATATTGCTCCATCTTTTGTTGTTGTTTTAAAAATGTAGCATTTGTAAAAGAAAAAAAATTTTAATTGAAGTATAATTTTTGTATTTTTGAATTTGGTTTTTTTCAATTAAGCTTATGCTAGATGATTTTGCTAGCTATGTATATTGGAAAGATAAAACTTTATCTTCTGATACTTGTTTATTCAATTTTCTCAGTTTATGTCGCATGTTTGTGTCACATGTGTCACATCGTGCCAATTAGCTGACGTAACTCACCGAAATTGTGAGCGCTGGCCAATAAACAAAAAAAATTACATTTACTTTATTTGATAGATGCGTGCTATCTGTTCACATCATCCCATCAGTGGTTTTATCAATGCTCATTAGTGTACGATACTTTAATTATCACTCAAATCATTGTTACACTTTTAATACAACGAAATTATCTTTTTGTATTTGGAAATGAAATTAAGTATTTGGAAATGAAATGGAAATGAAATTTTATGATAAAATTGGATTAAAAAATTAACCGTATCAGTTTGTAATTAAGCTATTACCTTCATCAAATCCACAAAAAAATCGTTTGTTTCATTCGTTGTCAAATTATTTATGCCAAAGATTGACAAACAAGAGACATTATCAGTTCATTATCATCAGCCACAACGAATTGTTCATCAACGGCCAAGTTTCATTCGATGTCTTTCGGCAACCGTACCAAGGCTTTCAACGGATTCAATGCCTTTTGCTGCTGTAAGTTCTTTGTTGCGGTGTCAAATTTCGCTAATTTGGACTGGAATTATTTGGGAGCGGAAAGAGAAAAGATTGTAAATTTGTTCACTTTGAATAGTAATACTTCTAAGATCTCAGGTAATAATAATCCTTTACTTCAGGTAATAAACTAACTGTGAATTTTTTTTTATGGTATGTAAACATTTGTCATTTGCTATGTTAGTTTAATTTATTTAAAATAAGATAAAGTTTGTAGTAGTAAATTGTTGTTTTCAGTGAATGTGTGTGTGTACGTGTGTGTGTGTGTGTGTGAATTGTTTTCAAGTGTCAAATGGAATTAAGTTATCACAAAGCCAAGTAATCATTTTGTGTTAATTCTTTTTTTTAAATTGTTATAGTTCGATTCAGTCTTTTTAATTTATTCAATTAAGCAGTTCGAGAATTCTCTCTTTATTTGAGATAATCGATAGAATACTAAAGTGGCTCGAACAAATCGTAAAACTACTGATAACTTATCAACATATTCATTGATGTAATAATTTCTAGAAGTTTTATCATCTATTGTTTCGTTTTTTCTCAAATCATTGTTTATCTTTTTTTAGAATTGCTATTTGCTAATTTAATACGGTAATATCCAGAAATTGAATTAATATTTCCGTAAAATGAAATGACAAAAAAAAAAGCTTGAGAAATAATGTCATCTCATCCAAACGGTTTATGAATCAAAGCTGAAATCATTGCTTGAAAAGCTTTCCAACTAAGTCAATTTTCATTTTCGTCATTTTCGGTCAATTTTCATTTTCGTCAAAGATTAAATCTGATTTAGCCATATTTATCTTCCTAAAAAAGAAAACTGCTGAATGATTTTACTGGCTTTTTTTTCATTTGTTTTATGCTTCGTCTTCAATATTTTCCTTTCTAAGCTTAGCTTTCTTTTTATTTCAATATCATCTGTCATTTTTACTTCATATTAAGACTTCAATATATCAAAAGAACAATCACAATTTTAATTGTGTTATTGAAGTAGGCGATAAATAAGAAATCCTGGGATGTGATATGAAAGTCTTGGTTCTTATCCAACGGCTTTATTTCCGTCATTCAAAATGTTCTTTTTAATTTCGTAAATGGAAGGGAAAAAATACAACTTATAATTTTTTGCTTGAAAAGTTGCAAAAAAGCAATAATGTCTAAACATAGGTCATCGATTAATGATTTGCAATACTTAAACTGATTTAATCAAAGATAAGTTAGCTGGAAGAGTGTTTATATGTCATAATCTAATTGTTATTGTATCTTGTTTCATCTTGAAAATTAAATTGAAAAGGAGATTTCAGGTAATCACCTTGCTAATTAACAATGTTCAAAGGCTGTAGCACTAAACTCATTGTTATTGCTACTGCTGTGAATACCACTATTGTTACTACTACTATTACTATGATCATCTGATCATCTAATTAAGCTTATCAAAGTTTTGTCTCTTTGCAGAAATAAATTAAATTGGACTAATTGAAGTTATAATCTGTGAAAAGAGAAGAAGCGCAATTGTTAACGTAGAAGTTAAAAATGTATGGTTACTTTTAATAGTAACATTTATCATTAAATCTAAGAATTTCATAACTTTTTTTAGACCATTTAATTCAAAATTAAAAGTCTGTGAAAAATTTTTGATAACTGATGAAGAGTTGATCTTGCTTATCGAAGATTTTCATCTTATTGGTTTTATGAGAAATCAAATGAAATTGAGTAAAAAACTAAAGACAGTGGACTTTCGGAATAGTTTGATGAGAAAAGTTGTGCCAAATGTTGCTACCGAATTTACGAGGTGAATTTTTTTTTTGCGCTAAATTTTAAAATAAAATTAGTTCTTCTTCCTGTATGCGATAAAAATTCATATATTTCAATCAGACTTTTATGTTAAATAAACAAAAATTAATTGGCATAAAACAATATTTGCATTTGTTGATTAAATATTCTTAATACTGATTGATTTTAAAAATCATTTGTTGAAATAAAATGATGAGTTAAAAAATAATTTTGATATTATTCCATAAATTTTAGGACTTAATTTTATTTTTTGCAATTAACTCATCATAATTTTCTCTATTATTTAATAGTTTTAAAGTCATAATTACATTTATTGTTCTATTTGACAATTAATATTGTATTTAATAAGATGTTACTCTCAGATATCTTCAATTTAGATGTATTGCAATGACCTTACCCGGCAGTGTGATTACGGTAAGTTATCCAGCCAGCATTGCGGGAAAAGATTGCTTAATTCATCTTGCAATGCTAATTCATAATCATATAGCGTTTTTTTTTTTGCTAACTAATTGGAGAAGATCTTTTCTCCCGAATGATTATTCCATAAAATATGGGTAATAATTACCTGCATGTTATTAAATGTTGTATCGAGCATTACTTCCCTATGCAATGGCAATTATTAGGATGAAAAAAAATATGTTGGAATATTCGGGTATTCAGGTCTTGGGATATTCAGATGTTCGATGATGAACCAATGAATCTCAGTCATTTTCCTCATAAACATTTACTCCAAATATTTAGCCATTTTATTTTTGATTTTATATAGTTTAAACTTTTTCTTTTTTCCTTTTTCCTATCTTCCCTAATTCTACTTGTTAATTGCAATTATTGATTGAAATTGAAATAAATTTCAGGTGCTATCACTGGGAGCCGATGTGTTGCCGGAATATAAATTGCAACCTACTAGGTGAGAGTATGGAGACATCTAAGACAAAAAATGGAAAAATTCATACCAAAGATTGAAATCTTTAATTTCAAATTTAATTATTATGAAAGAGAAAATTCATCTGTTAAATTCCTACTTTTTACACTTTAATTCTAAATTTTGTAATTTAAATATTAATTTTTGTTTCGTTATTTTTTGCATTTTAAATCCGGATTTTGTAATGGAAATATTACTTTTTGTTTTGAGATTTTTAAAACTTTAATTTTGCAGAATCCATCACTGTACGATTGTACACTATTCGCCGTTTAAGGCCGTTTGGGATTGGATTATTCTTCTTTTGGTCATTTATACTGCCATTTTTACGCCTTACGTTGCCGCCTTTTTATTGCGAGAGGTCTTTTTTCATCGCATTTCATTTAAATAAATTATCGTAGAAAAGCTTATTGATAATTTGGCTGTAAAATATTATTTCCATATCGCATTTCCTAAAAATGCATCTTCTCTTGATCTAATTAAAAATTGATAAATTTTTCTTTTGGCTTAAAATATTTGTTGATGAATTTTATTTTCAAAAATTTTACAGCATGTCTGCAATGATATCACATAGTTCTTTCTTGCTTCCAATTAACTTAACATTACTTTTTCAGTTTTATGTTAAAAAGTAATTGTAATCATTTTAATAAAATTTGCTTTCCATCTAAGGAAGACGAAATTTCACTGAAAAAAATGAGGAACAAATGTGACAGCAAATGTGATCATTGTGACATTTTTTTAATTACTGAATTAACGATTAGCAAGAAAAACTTTCATGGGTGTATAAAAATTCCAGACTTAAGAAATTATAGGAAAATTTGTTGCTTCCGTTATTCAAATTATTTTTGCTATGAAATAAAATTGAAATTTACAGGATAGCTCTCGTAAAGCTCATTTTTCGGAACCACTGGAAATTATTGATCTAATTGTGGATATCATGTTTATTGTTGATATTATAATTAATTTTCGAACAACTTACGTCAACGAAAATGATGAAGTTTGTTGCTGTCATTTGGAGTTTTAAATAAATTATTCAATTAAATTGATAGAACATTTATTTTTTGCTTTATTTCAAATATTTACTTACCAGTTTCGATTTTTTTTTTGAAGATTTTATTGTGATGAATAAGATTCCGCTAATGATAAATTTCAATAATTAAGCTTAATTTTTTCATTCAAAAATTTGTCAACTTACTTTTTAGGTTGTATCACATCCTGGAAAGATAGCAATACATTATTTTAAAGGCTGGTTTATAATAGATATGATTGCGGCTGTACCATTTGATCTTCTTCTTGTAAATACAAACAGTGATGAGGTAAATTTTTCACCTTTCCTGCGTTTCTTTTTATTTTCCGTACTTACTAATTAGGATGGAATGGATGGAATAGAAAAAGAGTCAAGCTATTCGCATTACTTTACACTTTACCAGTTATTATTGTTTAGTGACTAATTTTAATTTGAGAGTGTATTTGAGTCATTCATGAAGAATTTAATGGCCTTCAAGAAATCTATTAACCTTCCAAACGGATTAGTAGATTTTTAATATTCTGCTTAATTGTTATTACGTGAAGCGGCAATGAATCAAAGACGTAATGATAGTATGAATGATGACTGCCTGATGATGACATACCTATCTTGTTAGATGAGTTCATACTGCTCAGATCGAAATGAGATAAGATTGAAAATTTATGATAGAAATATATTCGCATTTCTATTTCTAAGTTAATTATTTTTCCAAATCTTAATAAAATTAATTTTGAAGTAAATTAATCTATTGAGTCATTTTGATCGTGCAGAATTCTTGTAGGAAATTCAACAAATAATACTTTGATTTACTGTTTGTCAAGGATAGCATGTAAGAAATAATTAGATGAAGTAATTAAGTTTAAAGATTAGACAAAGTTAAGGTTTTGTGACCAAAAGAAAGTGTACAGTATCAACTAAACCTTGACCTATTTGACCTCTTTATGAGTAGTAATATTTTCAATAGATATTGAAATCCTAAAAAATGAACTGAATCCTCTTGGATTAATTATAGATTAATTAAGATTTAGGAAACTTATTGTTTTTGACATTGAGAGCAACATATTGAAAGTTGAATCATTTTTGTGACAATTTCAATAAACTTAACTTTCTTTACTCTATATGCGATAATTTAAAACGAACAAATAAAGAAAGTCATTTATCGAACAAATGCTGATACTTGTTCATGTTCACGTTTTATTATCTAGCTGTTATCTGTATTACCCGTATCTGTCACACGAATTTTCTATAGCTATTACTAGATATGGCTATCTGAAAAAGCTAATGTTTTTTAAGATTTGTAACCTATGTATTAAATTTTAAAAATAAAAATGATTTTTCTTTTTTTTTTTTAAGATCGGTGGGCTCAACAAGGATGAGGTAAATTGCAAGCTATTATTCATTCTTGACGCGTTTTTTTTCCGCTTTCTGCCTAACAAACTGCATGATATGAACTTTTCTAACTTATTCACTTTAAAAATGCTTCAAAACATTTAACAGAAATTAAAAATAAAAAATTCTTCAAGACATTTAATCCTTCTCTCGATTCCAAAGTATTTTTATACCTGTAAATTTTCCCCACAGATTTATTGTTTCTTTTCTTGAAATTTAGAAAAAATATTTTTTAGATGTAAATTTTCTTTGTTGTAAAGGAAAAAAAATTTCTTTCGTAAAATATTGTCAAAGCGAAACTGACCAAATTTAAAACTAAGATTAGCAATTGTCATACTTTCGACATTCAAATTTTTTTCTTGCTAATCTGTTTTGCTTTTTGATCATTTGAAATGGATTAGGCTATGGGTCAAAGAAAGTGTTTGCCCATTGAATGAGTAAATGCAAAATACTTTTAAAATATTATTCAATAATAAATGAAACCAACTATATGCTTACTGTTTTAATGTGATTTAACCAAATATCTGATTATTAAGCTGTCAAAAAAGGAAAATTTTTTTAATTAAAAATTCATCAACTATTGAAATGATCTAAACGTTTGATGCACAGTTTGAGGAGTTAAACAGTAATTAAATCTAGCAGGAAGTTGCCTGTATTATTTATAGCGATAAGTTTAAATAATAAAGCTACTTTTCTGGAAAACTGAAAAAAAAATGCAAAAATTAGATGGCCCTATTTTAAGCTTTATTGCTTGTTTTGAACCCTCTTTTCTTGTCACACACTTCAGCTAATTTATATGCAATGGAAAAGGACGAAAAAACTAATGAAGTTAGTGATGATATCAATATATTTCCTAATTATTAGCATTCCCTAATCAATATCGTCAATTAGATAATTAGAGATTTTCATCATTTATTGTTCAACAAATAAGCTTTGAATATTTAACAAAAATTAATTTTTGAAATGGGGTGTTAATGCTTTTCAATTACTCCTTTGTATCAAGCTGCAATAATCAGCAGGAATAAATGTCTCTGTAATCTAAAAGAGATAGCGAGTACAACTAATGTATCTGTTGATCGATTTATTTAACCTAATTAATTTTTATTTTTTGCAACTTTTTTGAGCACTGATATACGCTTGAAATGTCATGCACACACACACACATATATATAGATAAATATATAGTTGTGTAATTGCATGACATAAGCAAGTATTTTGTGAAATTGATCTGAAATGATTTTTCAAATTCTCAGTATTATGAAATTTAATGATATTTAGCTAGATAATCATTTCTGGCTTTAAATTCAATTTGTTAAAATGCCATGCTACATTAAATCAAAGAATTTGAAATTTAACAATTTGTATTCAAGAAAGAAAGTGTAAAATTTTATGCATTCATTAAAATTTAAGCTAATTATGTTAGCTCTGCTTCCTTTCTATCAGAAGTTTAAATTTGAAATTTTAGACGATTCTTCATTAATTTTAAAATTGATGAAAATTTTTGCTAACATTTTTTTTTTTTTGAAATCATTAACTGTAACTATGGAGAGTGAAAGCACAATAATTGAAATTTCATATATTTTTTATTTGTGTGTTTTTTCACGAAATATTACATCTAACCAATTAAATTCTTTTAATGAACCAAATTTCTACTGAGTTTCATAATTTTGATTAAATAAATTGCAAATAGAAATATTTGAAATTCAGTTAAAAATTTGAATTTGAAATTAACCACGAAATGTTTTCGTGATACTTTTGTTTAATAATTTTTGAAAAAATTTTGCAAAACTTAACCATAAGGAATGTTTTGGTATTTATTTGTAACAAAAAAAAAGCGCGAAAAATTATGTCAAATTTCTGAATTTATTTTATTTTAGACGACTACGCTGATTGGATTACTGAAAACAGCTCGTCTCCTACGTTTAGTACGGGTAGCCAGGAAACTGGATCGTTATTCGGAATACGGTGCTGCTGTTCTGTTATTACTTATGGCAACATTTGCGTTAATTGCCCATTGGCTTGGTTGTATTTGGTATGCAATTGGAAGTGCTGAATTGCCTCATAAGGAATTCACATGGTTACATCAACTTGGTACCTTTTTATATCAAATTTTATTTCAGCTTAAAAAGGATACTGTATGCGGATGGGGATATATATGTAGAATATTGTATATAAATAAGATACACTATAGGATTTCCTACAATATAAAAAGTAGAAAATATTATTTATATACGAAGCCACATTAAATAGTTTAATTTGTCTTATTTTTTTTTACTATTTATTCTAGATAGTACTCGAATTAAAGAAAGCAGTTAGATTATTCGAGCTTTTTTTTTTTCTTTTTTTTTTTTGAGAAGTTATTCTTGTTGAATAGACGAAACTGAAAATAGATTAACCTGAAAGGAATAGGCCTATATCACTGTTCTCAGGTTCGAATTCATTTCTGAAGCATTTTTAGCGTATTATATGTTGCAAATAAACCGTTTTGATATATTTTAAGACTGTGTGCAAAGCGATAGTTCATGTTTTATTGGCAAATACACTTTGTGAAAAGTGATAGTTCACGTTTCAGTGTTTTAATTTTGCAGCACGTCATTTAAATGAACCATACTTGTCAACAAACGGAAGCATGCCAACTGGTGGACCGTCATTAAAATCGCGTTATGTTACGTCACTTTATTTTACACTTTCAACAATCACCTCAATCGGCTTTGGCAATGTTTCTGCTACTACTGATTCTGAAAAAATTTTCACTATCATTATGATGATTTTAGGATGTTAGTTCATCTTTCTTTTCGTCATAATTATTCAAATTAAATTTTCAAAATGCCATAAATAGCATTTTATAAAATATATAATTTAACTTTAAGTTTGTATTATTTTATTTAATTTAGGAATTTTATTTTTTAAATTTTAGCACTGATGTATGCATCCGTATTTGGCAATGTATCAGCAATAATACAACGCTTATATAGTGGTACAGCAAGATATCATACGGAAATGTCTAGGTTACGAGAATTCATTCGTTTCCATCAAATTCCAAATCCTCTACGACAAAGACTAGAGGAATATTTTCAACATGCCTGGTCTTATACCAATGGTATCGATATGAATACTGTAAGTACATCCTTTCTATCATATTTCATTACATTAATTGATAAACCGTTTCATTTGAATTTCCTTTTTTTTTTTCGATTTTTTCCATCTCAGATCTTATCAGTTCAAGGACAAATAATTATTCGCAGGTACTGAAAGGTTTCCCAGATTGCCTTCAAGCAGATATATGTCTGCATTTGAATCGAAATTTGCTCAACAGTTGTCCAGCATTTGCCGGATGTTCACCTGGTTGTTTACGAGCCTTAAGCATGAGGTTATTTTACGCCTAATATTTCTCTAATTAATTTATTGATATGACTGGAATTTTTATTAAGAATTTGAAATATGATTTGAATGAATAAACTCATAAAAGTGATATTAGACTATTGATTACTCATTAAATTGAATTCTAATTAGACAGCAAATATCATTATAGCATGTTTAAACATTAAAAAATTTAAATTCAAAATAACGATGCAAATATAAAATAAGGAAATTACAGGTTTCGAACAACACATGCCCCACCTGGTGACACCTTGGTACATCGAGGTGATGTGCTTACTGGATTAAATTTTATTGCCAGAGGTTCGGTGGAAATTCTCAAAGATGATATGGTTGTGGGTATTCTTGGTGAGTTAATTTTCAAACATTTCTAACAGTTTGTTAGTACAATGTATCATTTATTTAACGATATTATTTCTTGCTTTGACAACTCTTAAAGTGAATCGTTTTTCTTTTTTTTTTTAATGAATAATTTTTAGGAAAAGATGACATCTTTGGAGAAAATCCATTGCTATATGAGGATGTTGGTAAATCATCATGTAACGTTCGGGCCTTAACTTATTGTGATTTGCATAGAATTTTACGGGATGACTTGGTTGATGTGCTTGACATTTATCCTGAATTTGCTGAAAATTTTTGTCGCAACTTAACTATCACATATAATCTAAGAGACGTTCGTTTCTTTTCTTCTTTTCTCCATATCTTTAATTTTTTCGAAGTTTTAAAAATGCGAAAGAAAATCGAGCAGTGTCTCCAAATATTTTATTTTGTTTATTGTTGTAAAAAAAAAAAGTTATTTAAGTGAACATTTTCAAGTTTTATTGTAACATTTGAATGATTTAGGAAGCTCAGTCGATGAGGAAACGACTTGATAGGCATAAATTTTTAAGAATGTCATCACTGACAGATAAAGAAAAAATACCCCCACTCCAAAGAGAAGGTTTATTTCCTCTTGCAATTTATTTTCAATTCCATTTTCACTTTTTATAACAAATTTGATTTATTTATCTTTATTTCTTTTTGATTTATTTATCTTTGTGTTAGTTAATTGGCTTTAAGCTCAATTTACCAAGCACCGATTTGAAATAAAAGAAAAAAAAGACGGAAGTCCTAGTCCTAGGAGATAAAAAGAACTGAGTTCAAAACATGATGGAAGTAGGAAAGAAAATTTTGGATAATTGCGAGTGTTAGTTGAAAAATTCGATATTTTAATCGCAATGCTAAATATTTTTAAATTTCTATATATTCAAATTAATTTAAGCCATCTAAAAATCAATAATCAGGAACGAAAAGAATTTATTGGAATTTGTGAAACACGATTCATGAAATTGCGTCAATAAATTAGTGATTTTCTAAGAAACTTAGCAATTTTGAGAATTTGCATCGAAAACTTTATACATTTATTTAATTAACTTAGAATTACGATGTTTTTCAGGTTCGATAGATAGAAAGGATGATATTGCTACCGGAATCGAGCCAATAAGTTAGTTTCAGGCGTTTCTATCGTGAAAATCTAGCAATTGTACTAAATTTGAGGCATCTTATAGTTCAAGCATTAATAGTGGTTCAGAACTCTTCTTTTAAACAAATTCTCTTGTTTTCCAATTTATGCTTCCAGGAAACTCCCTTGTTCACTTTTTTTTTTTGGAATTTCATAAAGCAATCAGTAATGCTTAAAATTGCTTAACCGATTAAATCATGAAATATTCACATTGTTACTGAAAGTTGCGGTAATGCATATGCTTACAAATATTTCTTTTATTTTTTGAATATCCCTTAACTAAGGATATGTTCGTTATCACCGATAGGTTCGTTCGTTGCTGTATTGTTGAAGATTGAAAGAGGGAAATATTTGGCGTACGATCATGTGATCATATAAGATATTTTCAATGACACTGAATAACTGAACAATCCTAATAGCTTACAAATAAATTATTAATCTATTAATTACATTTTACGTTCAACTCAACTTTATATCCTGACATTTTCTCATTCATTTCATCTGCCACAGTTAAATGGATTCTATTTCTCTTTCACATTATTCTTTTTTTTGTGAGAATTACTATTTTTAAATTTTTGGTTTTCTATTATATTTGCTGAAACTTAGCAAATTCTGTGGTCATTTATGAGAATGATATGGTTGGAAAAACTTTTTGATTTCATTTTCATTGAAATATTTGTTTTGAAGTAAGTGAATAACGTCTAGTAAAGCAAGTAACTAAATGAGTAACGAAAGTAACGCCTCTGAAAATTGCCGGAAACCTATCACGAATTTGTGATTTTCAGGGAATAATCGTTCCGAGAACGATTTTCTACGTTATCAAGTGCTGGAAAGGAGGCTTAACGATATTGAAAGGTGTGTCACTGCCGTTTAATTTATTGTCTTTGAATACTTCACTTTGCGCAATTCGTATTGTATTTAAATTTGATTTCAAATCTGAAATTTCTTTTAATCGAATACTTATTTCACGTGAGGCATTTTCATCTTTGCAGCCATTTGGAGAAAATGGAAAATAAAATCAACAGCAGCCTTGAACAAATTTTGAGGGTTTTAATTCCGGAAAATACTTTAATTAATTCATCCTCCGGTCATTCGTCAAAGAGTACCTCTGCTCGAAATATTTACTCATCTCGCAATGCCTCAGGAATTCATCCATCCAGGGTATCTATTTTGCATTCTTAATAAATTAGATATATAACTTCTGAATATATAATTTTTTGATCTGATGCTGAAATTCTAAAGCTATCACATAGAGTACTGTCGGAATTTCTGATATCTTCAAATTTAACTTTTTTTTTAATTTCTTCATTTCTTCAAATGTCGAATGCGTAGGAATGTCGCGAAAGTTTTTGTTAAGAAATATGAAATTAAATTGGAAGTCAAATTTACGAAATACGAAATACTTTTGTGATAGTAATACAGTGATACTACAAAGAAAACAGTAATACAAAGATTACGGTACTATCAATCATACCTGTTAAGGTAAATAAGATTTATTATTAGCAAAATAATACGGTTGAACAATATAGTAGACAAAAGGAGCAGTGTTTTAATTGATACAGGAAGAATGCAATGCCAGGTGAATTCCTCAAAGAGCTGAGTGTGAGGCGAAACATAAAAAGCCTTTTTTCTTTTTTGCGAGTTTATATATGTAGATTATTTACAGGAAATTAACTAATCACATTATTAGGAGTTACAAATAAGTAACATGTTTATAAGGTTAGAGTGTTATCAATTATACCTGTTAAGGTTAAAGTGCTATTAATCACACCTGTTAAGGTTAGAGTGCCATCAATGAAAGATAACAAAAAATCACATGTTGATAAATGCTTAAGTAAAGGGTTACATTGTCACAATGGGTGCTTTGTCTGTTACTGTTGACATGGTAGCTTAGAGATTCGTAATAAACAATGAAGCCTCAAACATTTATAATATGACCACATCTCACATGCAGAAAATACAGTGATTGCTGTGGAATAATTCTTATTGCATAGAAATAATTATAAAAGCAATTTTCGTAATACAATTATTTCGGTTTTTTCGAAAGAAATGAATGATTATTTGATTCTTAATCATAATTTAGTTAATAAGTAAAACATTACATATTTCCAGAAATCGTTTGCTTCTCTTAATTCACAACAATGTACAATGACTTTATTTTGCTATTTTTAATGAGAATATTCCATTAAAACAATTCTGCTATCATTTTAATTATTGATTCTTTAACCCTTAACTATTATTTTTCATTAATTTTCGCAATTTGCAGTTCGGGAACAGGAATGAAGAATTAATACCGTTGAGATTGCCAAGCGGTTATAGTGAAACGGATGATGTTAACAGTCCATTGATTGGTACTAATATCACATCTCCATCGGTATTACCAACTGGTTCACGCTCACTTCAATCTCGTCGTTCGGGTCATCATCCCTCATTGATTTTTACTACATCGGGTCAGTCAACATCAGCCAGGTCTGAATTATCACCTGAAGATACCGATACACTCTTATAGCAGTAATTGAAATGAGGTTTCATTCTTCATCTTCTCATCATTTTTTGAAAAAATTTGTCCATTCAGCATCCTCATTTCTTCCTGCCCTTTCTGGATCATCTCATTGCATGTAGCAGCGAGTTTATGCTCAATTAGCATATCATGACACAAATATTTTCGAAATTTTTGAATTTTAATGTAGTCCAATTTCACCGTTTCTTTATTATGATTTATTTTAAAATTGAGGAGAAAATTTCGTAGTTTTAATTCGAAATTATTATCCTAAATTGAAAGTGAAAATATTGAAATAAAAATTAATTGATTAGAAAATGTTAGTATTTGTGTTATGGTACACAATGACAATTCTTTTTTCTTAGGGGGTTTATTTCGTATCGGTGTACTGTTATAGTTTTTTTCTTTTTTCAATGTTTTTTTTTTTTGTTTTATAAAATTTACTTTGTTTTGTTGAATTTATTGATTATTTTGAGTGCAAATGATAGTACCATATGATAATAGATTGCTTCACTGCGGTGCCGTTTTATTTTTTTTTTAATTTAAAATATTCGAATTTAATTTGAATCAGTGCTAAATTATTATTGTGAAGAAATTGTTTACTTGTTTGTTTGTTGGTAGTACTTCTGCACTAAAAAACAAAACAAAATATAAGTATTAAGTTTTATTAATTACGTATTATAATTTTTAAATTCAGAAGTGAAATGGTTTATTGAAAGTGATGCAATTTAATCCTTTTGAATTTGGATATTAAATTTCGAACATTCCAGTTTTTTAGTGTTGAATTAGAACGCGAATTTTGTCATCAGACAAAGTAATGCAAATAGATTACAGTAAATGCTTACCTAACATTTCGAATTCAAAATGATCTCGTCATTCTCTCTCTGTCTCTTTCTCTCTCCCTCTTAATCTTTCTAAACGATCCTAAGATTTTGTTTGATGTATATCTCACAAGTATACCAACCAAACAGATGCAGTTTCTATTCATTAAATTTGAAAAGAATAAAATTTTACAAAATTTTCTTTAACAAAATTATCACTAATAAGCAGTCCAATGGACATGTTTGATAGATTTAGGCTTAAAAGGATTGCTGAAGAAATGTGAAATTGCTGTTTTTTTGCTTTCAGTCTTAGATAAAGCTGCTGTTTTGTTCATTAATGAATGATTTGCTAAAAAAAATTTGAAAACATTGCAAATTCCAACAATATTTTTTCATTTTGCCGAAAATTCGTCAAATTTTACCAATGAAAATCTTTTCTTGTCATAATCCAAAAGTGTAAATGATTTGCAGTGTTAATTACTTAAAGTATATATAATTTTCAATAATTTTTTTTCATTTCTTAGTTCTTTGATAATAGATCAGAGATCGGAGGAAATAATTTTATTCTTTACGGAAACATTTTTAGTAATTTATGCAAGAAGTTCTGAAGTTTTGCTGAACAAGTAAGAACTGTTTTGTAATCAGTCATCTTCAGCAGCATAATACAAATCGGTACGAATGGACAATGGTGTCATCCCTGCCGATATGTCAATAATAAGCTAAATGGTTCAAAGTTCTATCAAAATATATTATTCAAATAAAATGAAGATTTTAATTCACTTCTACAACTAGTCAGTTTATACAAATATGTAAAAAAAATATCAGATATGAATTGCTAATTTATTATTAAATAATACATGCAAGTCCCAATCATTGAAATAATAATGTGGATTATAAAGCTGCATTTGCCGATTGTAAGTTTTACAGTTCTCCTAATTAAAACTTCAATCAATTGTACTTAAAAGCATCCAGTTTAAGGTTTAAAAAAAAAATGGAACAAGAGGACTTTCTGGAAACTATGAAAATTGCAAAATTGATAAACTGTTTTAAATTCATCTCAGTTTGGAAAAATAACCGAAACATACAAAATCAAAAGAATCATATTATTAAAAAAAGAAAAGAAGGCGTTAACAATATACAAATGGGAAAATTAAGAATTTTGCAAATAAAAAAAAATGAAAAGCAGCAAAATTGAAGTCACTGTGGAAAGTAAATTTAATGAGAAATGAAGATTGATTGGGTTTACAGACAGAACTTTCGAAAGTTTTCTTTATTTTTTATAGATTTTTAGAGAGAATTGTTCACCAATTATCATTTCTAATTTTATTGTGAATGAAATAGTAATTTTCTATAGATTTCATCTCATTGAAATTCCAGAACCATTTAAACTCCTTTGAATTTATATATCTGAGCGTTTCCGAAAGCTATGTTGGAATTTCAATTTGAAATAATCATGTTTCATTTCACCGATAGTAGAAAATCCGATTATACCGGTCATCAGATTATTTTCAATGTTTTATGCTACAAATGATGATTACTGTTGTATTTGTTCAATCTGTTGTTAATTTTTTTTTACGCTGAACTGTTTGGTGCATTAAAGCTTGTATTTTTATTCCACTTAACGGTGAAATTAATATAGCAATAAAACAAAAACAAAACAAGCATTTATAAGGAAAAGGAAAACAGAAATACAAAATTTTACAACTTACTGCTTAAAAATGAAATACCCCAGCAATACTTGGAATACATTCCTGCAGAAGACTAAACAGACAATAGATATTTGGTTTTGTTTTTCCTTTTAAAATATTTCAAAAATGATCTCAATTACAATAGAATGGATAAAATTAAGTACTATGCATTTAGAAAAAGGAATACCATAATTGCTTACCATGACAGAACAACAAATCCTTTTTAAAAGCTTGTATTTGATTATTACAAACGTATCTCTCTAACTCGAAATTCAACCATTGAAGATTTATTTAATCGACAAGAACAGTAATTAATTATGTTCAAAACGAGGTAACCATAACAGCGCAAACGAAATATGACAAGAATAGGCTAAATAAAATTAATGTTACACAGTAAGATTGTTTGCCGTTCATCAGCAATTTATGAAACTTCTGCAAGCTGTAAAGATAAAATGAAGGTAACAAAGACTCGTAAAAGATAACTATGAAAATAAATTTAAACGAGAAAATACAAAAGAGACAGTATAACATATATTAATCATAAAAAGTTTCTAAAGCGAATTCATAATATCCGATAAAAAATAATGATGTAAAAGTAATTACTGTGTTTTTCGGTTTCTCGAATATACTTAACCCAAATTTATTGATAAAAAACAAAATTCAAATCTTTTCTAAATCAGTTAGTTTTGAGAAGGAAAATTTTAAACGTTGTAAGAACTTCAACTAATTTCATTTTCATCATCGCCATCATCCTCTTCTTCGTCATTATTTCCCTCAGCGACATCCTTCTTGTCATTATCATTATCCTGCTTTATATTTTTGTCGTCACTATTACTTTTATTATTATTGCTCTCAGCTTCCAATCGCGCTTCTTCCTCCGCTTCAAATTTTTCCAAAGCAGCTCGCTCTTCCTCATCCAAAAACTTTGGCTCAATGATGTGAGCAGCGAGATCTTTCATCAAGCCAAAAGCAAGGAAGCGCCTCTTGAAAATCTTCATGAGAGGTTCATCGGGCAACACATAGCGTTTATCCTTAAAAACTAGTATGAATAATATTTTGTGTTTGGAGCAGAAAGAAGAAAATCTTTTATTAATTACGGTCCAAATAGAAATGAAAATTCGCCGTTACTCAGTACTATAGCAACTTTTTAAACAAAAACAACATACTTTTGGATCAAACAAATTATTGCTCCGAAAATATGCCCACATTGCTTTGATTACATCACAACGTCGCATGTATCGCTTACCGCAGACTGAAGCAAGGTCATCTGTCAGTGCGCAGTAAACATTATACGGACCCTGAGAATAATATTAGTAATTAGAATAGTATTAGTAATCTAAAAAGAATTTCAGAATCATAAAAAATCTGAAATATGTAGGAAAAAATTTTCATGACATGAGAAAAATATGAACGCAAAAAGATCTTTGTGTATGAAACAACAGAAAAAATGGAAATCATTAACTCCACAACTTCATTTTAAGCATTTCCACACATATAACGTTTGTTCATTCAGCTTAAGTTTATATATTTACAAGTTTAGTCATTCTGTGTTAATATATATCGAGATGAGACAAATATTGTTCTTTGCGAAGATATTAACGGTTAAAAAATCACGCCAATCAGTTCTCGTCTTAAAATATTGTTGGCTTTATCGCATAAGAATATCTCATACTACAGTTTGGATCGTTCAGAATCCAATAAAAAAGCGGAAAGATATTCTGATCATATTTTACAAAGGATTTATGATCATAAATGATACGAAAATTAAACTTCAAACCTTCTTTTTGCGAGGCTTTGACCCACTTTCAGTACTTCCCTTACTCCTTTTTTTGGTAGTTTGTCTTGCTGTTACTGCCGCTCTTCGCCTTTTTTGTCCAACCTCTAGTAATTCTGCATCTGATTCCGAAGATTTCCGTTTCCTCGTTTCCTAAAGATTTTCATTTGAAAGACATAAATCTAAAGTTTGGTCAGTATACCAACAGATAAATACATAAATTATCAAGTAATATGTTTAAACATTGTTACAAAATGAAAAATTTTTCCACCTAGAAATTGCCACGAACAAAACTGAACAATTAAAAAATGAAAACAAATCAGCAAACCTTAACTTTTTTTCTTGGTGCACGATCTGTAAAAACAATTCCATCATCCGATTCTGAATCCGATTTATTGTTTGCCTCTGGTTTTACGTTCGCAGCAACAAACGTTGTTTTAATTATCTTCAATAATTATCAATGAAACAAAAAACAATTAGTGTACACTGAAAGAATTCAAGATATCACACCCAAACATACAACTTCATTGTGATAATATTGCAAAGCCATACATCCATAGTAATTTCATCGATAGCTGCTTTATAGTCTGTAAAATCCACAGCGAAAGTTTCTCTCAATTTTTCTCGAATTATTCGACTTGTCAGTTTATCCATTCCTGCAAAATTCAAAGAGACGTCTGAACTTAAAAAAGGAAGCAATCTACTTTATTTCACGTCCATAAGAATCATTCAACAACTGGTTTTGAATTTAATCTAGTCTTTACCTATTTAAAAAAACTTAAAATTATAAACGAAAATTAAAGTAACATACCAAACTGTAGTATTTGCTTCGCAACTTCGTCCCGTATAAGTCCTTCTTCTACCGGCAATGCTGTGCTTCCCTTAATATCCACCATTATTGCAAATGCTAGTAAATGTATTACCGAAAGTGATGTCTAAAAATAAATTTTAATTAATTTTTAGAAGCAAACATATCTGACTTCTAAACAATCCGTTAACATATTTAAATCGTCAGACTTTCCAAAAACATGGTAACAAAGATCAACCGAACTAAATCATGGAAATACAAAAAAGTGTTCAACAGTATAATATCACTCTAGCCTTCAAGTTGATGACAATTTCATCTTCTAATGTTATTTGATATTTGCATATTAATATTAAGCATTTAGCTAAATTCACTGTGACTGAAAGAACAATATAATTTAATAGTACATATATCTTCCTCATTACTTCATAAATTTTACGAGGAACTACTTATACATTTCGGAAGTTTCTCAGACATTTTTTTTCAATTCATAATTTCAACTCATAATTTCCGCTACTTCATAAAAAAAAAACTCCGAACTTTTATATATGGTTTTTATCAAAATTCAGCATAAATCTCTCATCATAGTTCAGTGCAGAATGCTCAAAATACTTTTTACTTATTTTAATGCAAGCATTCCTGAACATAACAATCTATAAGTGATTTTACGAGTGATTTTACGCAGATGATAGTGTAGCTGAACGTGATCTATAAATGAATACGTTATGTGAAATAAGCAAGAGATCCCTAAACGTCTATACATATCTATTACAGATTACGTTAGTTATCATTAACACTAGTAACCCTTAGTTATCACTGTAACCCTTCCGTCTTTCCCTCACTTTATCTATCCGGAAAATGGCAACACCAAGAAACCGGCAACCATTCTGGAATTCTTTTCCGCTTTAGTAGCTTGATTTATCTCAATTATTTTTGAATGGCCGTTCGGTATTTGATGGACGGACGAGTTGTTTAATATAAAATTGAGTTCATGCAGCATAAACTCAATTTTTTTGTTTAATATAAAAAAAATTGGATGAAATTGAAGAAGTAAGTGTTATTTTCTTGGCTTAGAAGAAAAAATCTGAACAATTACAGATTTTTAGACATTTCCGTTACTTTAATATACAAATTTGATGTTAAATAAGATTTTTCTATGATTAAAATAACAAATGAATCAGAAAGTTTTATAAAATTGGAAAGTTTTATAAATTTTATAGAAAATTTTATTTTTATTTTACAGGCAAGAAATAATGGAATTGAACATTGCTAAGCATTTTCAACAATTATTAGATGGTAAAGGAAATTCAAAATCGACAAGTCAAGCAGCTATTGAAACATTAATGCATTGCATCGAAGTCTCCAAAGGTTTTCAATTTTTCCATTCATTTTATTTTAATTTTAGTTCATTCTCCTTTTTCGTTCTTGAATCACAAATTTTGATATAAATTTTAGCAAAAACAGTAAACGAACTGACAGATGAGCTGAAAAATGCAGTGGTGGCCATGTCAATGACCGACTATAGTATAGCATCTATTCGAAGTGCTAGCGAATTATTTTTAAGGTCTGATTTAGTCATTTTAATCGGTTCTCTTTACTGAACTTTTTCTTGACTGCTTAACGATGATTGCATGATGAATAAAATATGCAATATGTGATGGAGAATGCGTTTAAAAGTGTTATTATTTTTAAATGGAGTAAATCAAGTGTGAAATTATACATCATTACTAAACTAATATAGTCATTTTTAGGTTTATATCACTTGCTACACCTGAAGAAAATGTGCAGGAATTTAGTATTTTAATGCATAAATACAAGGAGCGTGCAAAAATTTTTATTGAACGAGTCGAATTGAGCAAAACACTGATAGCACGTTGTGCAAAACCCTTTATTCGAAACAGTATGGTAGCTTTCTTATCAACTTGCATATTATTTATCTGCCATGTGTTGCTTAAATATGTTTTTGATTTTAGTTTAGTGCCACCTTGAAAAAATAGATTCTCTATAAAATTCATCGATTAGGTTAAACGAGCTAAAAAATGTTTAGAATCTTACTAACTGCGGTGTAAACTTTGAATAGAATGGAGATTTAGAAATTGTTGGAGCAATTAATCTATCCAAGATTCCTTGAATTGGAAATAATTACTATTCCAGATAGCCATTTAGTTTTTCTCTTTCTAAGTTTCATGTTTTGTAAACGAGAAAATAATTGAAAGTTTGAAATTTTCAGCGTATCCTTACCCATTCATTCAGTAAGGTCGTACTTGAAGTGTTATTACATGTTGGGAAAGACGGTGTTGATGCGCATGTTTTTGTTACGGAATCTTGTCCAGATAAATCAGGTAGATTTGCTTTTTAATGAGTAGTTCTTTCCAGAATTTACAGTTTATGCATTATGGGCATTGCACAAGGTCTTTCACTAACATTATAATTCTGAAATTGTGAGGTGCAAAGTTCTGCTGAACTCTCAGGTAATCTTCAGGTAATATTATGATCAAAGCCTTAGAAGATGCTGGAATTCAGTGCACATTAATATTGGACGCTGCAGTGGGGTATGTTTCAATTCATGTTTGAGTTAAACACACTTAGCGAAAATATTTGGATATTCTCTTTTATCGGATGCAACTGTATGTTTTAGAAAGAAATTTTAAGGGTCTCAATGCATTTTAAGGTATTTTAATTTTTCGCGTTCGCGCTAATACAATAATGTACACGATAAATTCGTCGTTCGCGGTTTTAGATTAAGCTTTATTACTTGTAGACATCACTGCGATTACAATGCAGTGATATATTTTCTTGGTTCTTCAGAAAATTTTCATGAAAATTGAGAAAATTGGTGCATATTCAATTCATAAACAGACCTAAATTTTTTTTTCCAAAATTGATTTTTATTTCATTTAGAATTGCAAAGTGTTGTAGGTATATAATGGAGACAATTGATTTGGTAATAGTTGGTGCAGAAGGTGTTATGGAAACCGGTGGTGTAATAAACAAAATTGGTACACATCCGTTGGCTGTATGTGCGAAAGCAATGCATAAACCATTTTTTGTTATGGCCGAAAGTATCAAATTTGTTAAGGAATATCCGTTAAGCCAAAATGATATACCAATTGAATTCAAGGTTTGACTCGTTTCTCTTCTAGGAAATTTCACTGAGAGAAATTTTTCTTTTTTCATTAATTATGTTATTATAACGCTGATAATATGCCTTCTTCTCTGAAGGAAGGCTATCAGCTTTCAGATACTGATCTTTGCTTGGTTTTTTCGAACTTTTGTTCGGCGCAAAATCGGAATAATATTATCGATTCTTCATCACTTTTGTGGAACTAAATCAAAATTCATGTAATTGTAATTTTTAGTACTCGGCGTCAACTCTGAAAAAGCATGAGCTTGATGGCGATTTTTCAAATGAGCATCCGCTTGTCGATTATACTCCACCACAATATATCAATTTGCTTTTCACCGATCTTGGTATTTTAACACCTGCAGCTGTTGGTGATGAACTTATAAAACTGTATATATGATTTTTTGTTTCTCAAAGCTAGTCTTTTATACGTGTTAGTTTTGTTGTTGTTATTATTATGTCAACTGTAAGCACTTTCTTTTCATTGTTACGAGAGCATCCTTAACCCACTTTACCAGTAGTATAGTTTTGTGAATTGGAAGTTTTTTACTAGTTTTGCATTTCATGATTCCGAAGCATTTCATTCTCAGTCAATTTAGCATACCAAGTTCAGTGCTGACGTATTTCATATTGATGGTAAGGAATTTTGAGATAATCACTAACGTTTTGTCAATAGATATCATTGCTTGGACCAGTCGGTTTGGATAAAATGTTGCAATTGTATTACGGTTTTTTTCAATGAAGCAAAAGGGTAATTGATTGCAAAACTGCAAAAGTGCAAAAATAACTGGTAATAAAAATTGAGCATAAGCAGAGTGATATTTTAACATAAACAGAGTGATGCTAAAGTTTTGTTCAAATATGTAAAAGCGAACATTATTAATTTTGATAATCAAATTTGATATCAGTCGGAGTTCGCTTCTAATAACAGTTAAATGCTACGCTTTTCACTCAGTAAACGAGTGGTTGCTTAGAAACATTTATAACATTCTTGTTTTGCTCTCGAGTATGGTATGTATATTCGTATGTATAGTGGCTTGCTTTTTTTAAGCATGCTTGTGATTTATAAGAACTTACATTGTTTCTGTTAATCAAAACTTACATTTTTGATTAGTAAATGTTGTTATCAGTTAAGGCATATAAAAAGGGATTCTTAGATGATTTATTGGTGATAATTACACTTAATGGTTTAATTAAATCGCTTGAAAAAAAAAAACGATTATATCTGCGTTTGATTGTTTGTTGGTGAAGGCAGTTTGTTTTTAATATTTCTTAACATTAGAGAAAAGATTAGCATAGTTCAAACAATGCGAGACTGAATTGTGTTATTAAAATGTTGCGTTATTTCTGGCAAGCAAACTTTTAATTTTATTATCTATATTAATAATTTTAATTTCCTGGATTAAAAAATTAAGTAGGAGTTACTTGTTCTTAATGAGTACAAGTATACTAAATGATGGAGGTGACATCTTAGATGGCTGCGACATCTTTGACATTGAGTAATGGGATTTTTAAATAGGAAAATGATCAGTTGAATTATCAGTCAATAATGACATGTTTAAAATGGTTAATTTAATTAGATCTATTTTGCTAAATGTATGATTTATTCAAAGTGATTAAAATATCTGTTTGATCTTTCCGATTCAGGTTCTGAATCACTGCGACACTCTTCTTTTTCATGTTACAAATAATTAATTTGTGATATCATGATCATGATGACAAATTAATGGCTGTTGTTAGCGAAGTAAGTTACTCATTAGTTTCTTCAAACATATAAAAGCATGATAGAATCCACTATGAATGAATCCGGATAAGCACGAAACAGCAGTTGAAAGTTTAGTAAAAAATTAAATAAAAAAATCTGGATTAGTTTGGAAGATTTTGCAGGACTATTTAAATTTGATCAATCCTATCTCTTGATTATGCCTGCTCATTCTGAGAAGCATTTTCAGAAAAGCATTACTCCGAATAATATCTGTGACAGGTGAAATTTTACAGTACATGACCATGGAATTATCTGTCAACACTGCAACATCCTTGATAACAAGCAATGACTGTTGCATTTTTAATTTTTTATTCAATCCAATAATAAGCTTGGATAATTGCCGGAATGTAGATCCTAGTAGAAGTAAAATGATTATTGGACAGAATTAGGCAACGCTAATATCCATAGCATGCATCTTATTTCGAGAATATTTCAAACACTGCGATTTTGAGATCTTTGTAGAATTTTAACCATTAAATGCACCAAGGTAGGATACATTTCACTTGTTGTTAATCATTTATCAATGATGAGCTACGAATGATTCTATTAGGCTTCATATATTGGAACTGCTGTGCCTCAAATCCAGACAGAATTAATCCCTTTTTGATCATTATAGATTTGCCACGTAAACATTGCAAAATCCTAACATATACTCAAAGCAATGTGCTAGATAGTGATTGTCACAGAATGCGAGTATCTGAAGTGTTAAGCAACAGATATTACAATACCGATAAACGAACACATTTCTCCTACAATACTGACTGGTATTTTGTGCCCATTCATTTCATTACCCATGCATTCTCTATTATCTTGATGATAAAAAATGAAAAAAAAATTTACAAAATCAATTTGTACTACAAATTGCTGATGTATCAAATTGCGGTGGAATTTAACTTTTGAAATTTTCACCAAAACTTACTAATATAAACATTGTTAATAACGGCAAAAAACTTGTCCAAACTGATGGTTATTTATAAATGAGCCTAAGCCATACTCGATGAATGTGACACTATATTGTGACACATAATTCATACATGATCTCAAAATACTGAGAAGTATTATCGCTTACGAAAACTTTCAATCTATCTGAACTAAAATCTCAAAAATCATTAGCTTTATCTCTATGCATTATCTAAATTTAAAAAAAAAAAAAAAAAAAAAAAAACGAAAAGACAGTTTGTCTTAGTATATGTAAAAGTAAGAGTGGGACACTTAAATCATCACTTTTTTCAACGAAATTTCATTTTGAATACTTTCAATATCATCATAATTTGCTTATTCTATTAATATTTCATTTTTGTGTGTTATGAAATTTTTTTCTATTTAACTCTTAGACAGAATACAACTGAAATACTTTTTCTATCCATTGTTGGACTATTAAAAATGATGGAATAAAATGAAATTTATTGCTCAATTTACTTGCAAATTTTGATTTATGAAATATAATGATAAAATGCCCATGTAACAGGATGAAATATATCCATATGAAAAAATTTTGATCTTTTAACAGTTTCATTCAATCACTAAGAAAGCAAGTGATTAAATACAATGAAATGAATTTATTTTGACAATGATCTACTATTTTTTTTTTCGAAAAAAATCTTAGATAAGTAAATAAGGTAGAAAGGATTTCAAAAAAAAAAAAAAAAAAAAAAAAAAAAATGAACTAGTAATGGTAGCTGAAAGAAGTTATCAAACAAGTTTATTAAAACGAAATCCCACTTTTTTAAAATGTTCAACTAAAGCTATTTTCGAACGGGAAATTGCTTGGCATTTGGCTTAGGTTTGGCCTATACCAAGCATTTTTGTAGTTCAACTTGTTCGAAATTCATTTGCACAAACCTTTGAATATTTTCAGTTCATAACATTCAAGAAGTTGCCAAATTTCATTGCAGACTTGTTCATTCTGCTTTTTTAAATAATTTAAACTTTTTCGAAAAAAGTTTCAATTATAATGAAATATTTTATAGTCAAGGAAGAAATTTTATTGTTCCCAATCAAATTTCCGAAGAATTTTTGAAACATTTTGTTATTATATGCATTAATTTCTATTATTGCACATAAAAGGATGTATCGTGTCTAAAAGTTAATAAGTAAATTCTGTTGAAATTTTGAAATTAATACAATGATTTTGAAAAAATTCTCTCTTTACCAGATACTACTTTCAAAAATTCAGGAACAATTTTTGAACAACAAAGTTGTACGCACAAATAATTTTGGCTGAATAAAAAATCTTTCAAATTTCAGACCATACGCTTATTTGTTGAAACTTTTTCAGTTAATGATATCAAAAAAAAATGTCGCATTATCTACTTCCTGTAATTTAACAACTTCATCAAGAAATATCATTACCCCGTTTCTAGCATATCAACTGTCAATTTCATTTTATTACAAATATTATAGTCATTAACGCTTCTTCGGTTGAACATTCTTTGAGGTTCAGTAATACAAAAAGAAGTTTTGAATTATCTCCAAATCTTTCCTTGCCCTTCGCGGATAATCTGAATATCGGAATGAAATGTGAATTAATTGCAGATCTTTATATAATTGGCAAAATTAGCTTCACGGAATCTGACAGTTAATTCAAACTTAAACAAAATGAACTAATAAAATCAATTAAGTGATGCAAAAAAATAATTCACCTCTGAATTTGATCTGAAAAATGACATTACCATGAAATGTAATGGCAAGGCGGAATTCTTTTTAATGACACTTCGCTGATTGTTTTTTTTTTCTTTTTTAATGAATTTTCCGCCGTTTTTAGTTTCCTGTTTGCAATTGAATTTATGATTCTGTGCAACATTGACGGAAATGGCAGAATAAGATGATGTGATCACGGGAATGTCTCCAAATATTATGACTGAGTAATTGCATAATGTCTTTTTCACTTTTGTCACATTGTCACCATCATAATTAGCACTTAGCACATACAAGAATGAAGCAACTGCTCTAGGCATCTTTATCTTAAACGAAATTCGTTTAAGGCACTTTTGTCTTAAGAAAAGTTCATCTTAAACGAAATTTAATGAAATTTTGAAATTCTTAAAAAGTTTGGGATGGATTGTACACGAACATGCTAAATAACGTTAGCTGCACAACGGTGAAGATTTTTCATCATTCCATTTTTGTGACAAAGTAATTAAAAGTAATTAAAAATGAAATCATTGCGTACTATGCAATAATTTTTTATCCAATTCTATTGGTAATTTTTAACACATATTTTTAAATTTATTAATTTGAATAAAATTACTTCTCGTAGTTTAGTAAAAAGGAAGGATAGCAGTAGCCATTTGATCATTTTATGACCATTTTGTGACCGTAGTAGTGACCATTTTGCGTCCTAAACGTAAATGAATAAGGTGCGATCACATTATACAACTGATCGTTCACCGAAATTCAACCAAAAGTTTTTTGGGCTAGTTAATAGCTCTTATACGAGCTTTTTTAAAGTGAGCCAAAACAGAAGCCAGTTATTTCATATTTATCCCATTTTTTAGTGGAATATGGATGCTGACGGTATATTCCGGAATCCGGAACGCAAAAAGACAAATATTAAAATATTGCTGGAATGTTTTGTTGAGCGCAACGAAATTAATACAATCGCCTGAGGCTTTCTATCCTTTATTATTCGTTATTATTTTTATCATTATCACCTCTATTATTATTATTCTTATTATTGTATTGTAATTGTTATTATTATTACTGTTATCATTATTTGTATTGCATTTACACTATTGTTTTTATTACATCTGCCAGTTATTTACTCTATTAATTATTAACCTCCAAATTGTGACACATCTATTTATTGTATTATCTGAAGCCAGAAGAATCAGTTAATTAGAAACAATCAGTTAATTAGTAATGAAACATATGTTTTGTTATTTCATAATTAATAATCCGTCTAAAAAACCATTTCAGTGATGTTGCATTAATTCTTCCGAAATTCCATTTTCAGTTTATCAATTTATTTTTAGTATTAGCATCTAAATTGACTAGTGAATTAAGCGAAGAAAAATTAAAGAGTACAGTGTGAAAGTTAATAACTTTCAGCTGATTTCCATGTGTTAAATCATTGTTCTTTACATGAAATTATGATATTTACATTGAAAATATTACTGCCGGTACTAAAAATATTACTACCGGAAATGTGCGCTTAAATTCAGTACATGCAATTTAACGATTATAAACTGATTTGTTCATCAAATTGGAATTTCCTTCTTTCACAGCCCAAATTTCAAGAAACCAACCACATAATGAGGACATATATCTCTGTTAATTGTACACCGCATAAATATTTCACTCCATTAATCATCGAAATTTTATAATCTTCAACAATTCATCTCCGATTATGCGATACGGCAGGATTATCCGGCATTTCAGGGAAACATACCATTTCCACCCTCAATTTACCTCAATTTATGATACATACCATTTCCATCCTCAATTTAGCAGCTTTTTGTCCGTCAACAACAATTTACAACAATTTTCCTTTTTTCTTTCTTTTTTATTTATTTCTTCCTTCCTTATTTAAAATCAACCAATTAAATATTTTCTAGAATACTGAAAGTTTTGTCAATTCACAAGTCAATCAACTTGATACTTTTCGAAATATTAGAAATTATTTCAACTCATAGTTAATTAATTTAGCATTTTTTAAAATACTGAGAAAAATATTCTAATTCGTAATTAATTCCTTGAATATTTTTCAAAAAAAAAAATTAAAAACACATTTAAAACAATTTACGAGAAATATTCATGCATTAATTAAAATACTTCTGACTCTTTCATATCAGATAATTAAAAAGAGTAGATTTAAGACTTTCTTGATTGCAAAATGAAATGCTATTCGAATTCAATAAATTCCGGTTCAAAAATTTCTAGTTTCTGTATTATTGTATTTCTGCATTATGCTGATTGTCTTGTAATTATTATTTCCTACTACTGGACTTTTCTACGTCTTATTTCACAAACACTTCAATAGTGATGTCATATTGTTCCAACAAAAAATGATGACAACGTGAAAATTGCGCATTTCAGTGGTAAAATTGAACAAATTTTGCTTCTTTCTTCTTCCACTCATTTGTTCATTTCATATAATTAATAATTTGTTTTTCCAATAAAAAAAAAATAAAGAAAAAAGCAATGAAATATTACTGTTGAAATTCTTGAATAGAATTTAATTAATGAAAAATTAGTCTATCAGGTTTCTCCTTCCTTGTCTCTTTCTTTTAGGATTCTCCTTCTTTACTATTATCTCTTTCTTTCAGGTTTCTCCTTCGTTATCTCTTTCATTCAGGTTTCTCCTTTCTTATCTCTTTCTTTTATGATTCTCCTTCTTTATTATTATCTCTTTCTTTCAGGTTTCTCCTTCCTTATCTTTTTCTTTCAGGATTCTTCTTCCTTATTATTATCTCTTTCTTCCTGAAATTATTGATTCGTGTGACAGTAAATGATAATATTGTAATTCGGAATGACATTATACTCATTATATTAGGCTCAGCTAATATTTATAAAGATTTAATATCACTTTAAAATAATTCATTTTTTGCCTCTTTTTAACATTTTAAAGAAAAAAAAACTATTCTATATATCATTGATTTAAAAAGCGATAACAGTTATGGATCTGTGACAAATGACAAATGATTTATCGATCAGTTCTGACGTGAAAAAAAAAAAGGAATTTCCATTGTAACAATTGCATCATAAATAAAAAACATTTTAATTGATCTAATTAAAGAAAATATTTGCAATATGAAGAAATTTGAAGTTTTTCCTTTTTTTTTTTGAACAAAAAATATCTTAGAAACTATTGGAAATTTTTTTGCATGTCATTTAGAACTTCTTGCTAATATTTTCAGCATTGTTAGAACATACATAAACATATTTCAATCAATGAAAATAAAGGCAGTTTTGAATTTAATTTAACAATAACCCGACAAGAACAGCAGAATAGGAATTTCCTTTTTCCATGCCAGTTTTGTCATTTTTCATTTTCACTTCATATCCACCACATCAATTATCAGCGATATCACTATGACACAAATATGTATGCTCGTCGGAAAGGGCAGGTAAGTTTAATCAGGTTTAATCAGCTGATTCTTGCAAATATATGAAAATTTAATATGGCAGAAAATAATTTGGAACAGCAGATATAATAATAACAGAAAATTATATCAAATAAACAGGATTTTATGAGATTGACTGAAATTTTTCTGATATAAAATTAAGAACCAATAATGACAATAATTTTAAGATTCATTTTGCAATTTTTTGACATAGTCAATTTTAATTGATATCTTTATTGCGGTTTTGTGATTAATTTGAAATATGAATGAAACTGTTGCGACATTCATTACCTAGGCTTATTATTCTACTTGACATCATTCTTGTTATTGATGAAGCAATTAATAATGTTGATGTTTAAAATGTAAAAGAAAGTAATGATTATCGAATTTGATTTTATTATATGAATTAACAGAATGAGTTAATTGCTTTATTAATAATGTTGATATTTAAACAAGTTAATGTAAACAAATTTATAAATTGGCAATAACTGCACTTAACACGGATGATCACATTGGAGCAATGAATGTTTACATATGACAGTTATTATCAAATAACCAATCCTAAACTTTCCTTTTCAGTTCTCCGATATCGGAACGATTGCTCTGTGTAAATAAAGTTACCCCAAAATTGATTAAACTGAAAGCTAATAGAGAAGGGAAGAAATGTAAACTTAAATTTGTAAATTGTCACTGACTTACAAAAGCATTTCTCCATCTCCTAGTTACTTTACTTTATCATTACTGCCCATTGTCGCTCTGGTATTCTTATTCTTATTCGCCAACTTTCAACCAGTGTTTCGACATCAGTGCTTACTATATTTACTCTTTCACTGTATTGTCCTTGCCCCCTTTTTATTTCTTTCAATTTCAGAATTTCAATTTATCGGGCGGTTAAATATTGTTGTTTTGAATTTTCTCAAATTTTTATTCATTAACTCATGGTAGATGATCTTTGCGCCTGACCTTTGCAGTGTTCATTTGATAATAAAATGCAGATGGATTGTTTATCTTCCAATATTTATGTAATTAATAGACTATAAATAATGATTCTATTTAAAGGGACAAAAATGTTAAAATTCGCTCAGAAAGTTAATCAATTTTATTATTTAATAAATTTCCTGTATTTTAATTTTCAACTATCATAGCTGCTTAGATTTCTTCATTCCTGTAAAATAGCTGTCCCATTTTAATGCCAGTTTTAATGTCAAATTTTTACCATTGCCTCTCAGCAATATGTTTTTTCTTCATTATCTCGATTATTGTAAATGATTGAATTATAAGAAAACTTGCAGTAATGTTGCATGAGAATTTTTAACAATGACTCAAACATACTCTATCATCTGATCGCAATGATTGTCGTTTCGAAGTTATTCGTTTTCTAATTAGGCTAATTACATAAGAGAACGAAGTAAAAAACTAAAATTATTTTACTAAATGTTATACTTTCAAGTTTCACTTACAAAAAGCCTAGGTATATTTTATTGGGCTCCATTAACGTTATTACGGATCCGTTATGTCCGGATAAATTAACATAATCCTTTTCTGCGTTTTGGAAACATGGTATAAATAATATAGACAATACGAGGATTGATTAAAAATTATAAACCTGTGAAATAATTAAATTAGAATACATTTTCAGATTAAATTAAAAATTCGTTCATGTTCCCTCGGCGAGTAATTAAATTTACAGAATAATTGGAAATGATTTGAAATTTAGTTGAAAAATAACGAATTGACAATTATTCAATTATAAATGACAATTAAGGATCTTTCGGCACTTTCATGGATAATTTTTAATTGTTGCAGCATTCATTCCAAGCATTCCTATGATACATCGTTTCTGAATAATCAATCACTATGAACTAAGAAAATTTTTAGAACAGAACGATGAATTGCTTCATTAATTGCTACATTTGGCTAATACATTCTTCAAGCATAGATAGTTTTTGTCGTAAAAAAAAAAATGAAATTAGTTTTGCGAAATAATTAATTATCATATTTCGTATCAAATAAACTTTGTAAACTTTAATTAAATTAATATAAATTAATGAGCTCTTTTAGAGTAACTTATCTTTAAATTAAAACTTTATTTTAAACTTTCATTTGTTATGTTCTATACATTATTCTCATTGATGAAATGGTAAAAAAAATATTTCTAAAGTTTTTAATGTTTGTGTCACATATTTTTTGATGACAAATGAATGATAACTTATGGACCTCACTCATTCACTCATTCATTCACTCATTGAATATAATCATTTCATGCAATTACTGTACATATTTAATTACTTTCAACTGCAATTCAACGTCATCATCTAGACCAACATGTCATCAAACATATCAATGGGTGGTGCCATTGAAAAAAAAAAAAAAAAAAAAACTTTAATTTACTACTCTTGCTGCTTCATTTTGTATCAGCCTTTCATTCAGTCATTCTGGATGGATGATTGATAGTTAGAAATGTTTGCATCATCTATTTTGGGCTTTGGCCCAATAGCACTTTTTGTAGCATTTCAAATAGCATTACAAATCATGTCACTCCTGTATATGTGTGTGTGTGTGTGTGTGTCTGTCTGTCTGTCTGTTTCTGTCTGCTTGTCTGTACATGAACATTACTAAGAAGACATTTTGTTTTGATTCACAACCACTTTACAGATATTTTATGCTGTTTTTCTTTACCTTTTCAATCTTACCTGCTATGGTACGGATCCTTCCTTTCAACAAACAGCAAACAGTAGTTTGCATGAAAAGGTCAAGAAAAAGAAGAGGGAAAAGGTCACTTTGTAAAGATTTAAACTTGATCAATATCGATTGAAACAATTTTAGAGTTTCATAAAAATTTAATTCGTTTTTATGTATTGATAATCTGATAATTTAAATCAGATATGATAAGCAAGTAAGTGGCAATCGATATGGGAAGAAATAGTCTGACCTCTTTATGACCCGAGTTTTTTTTCCCCATTGTTCTTCCTATGCCTCTCAACTCATACTGTTTGTTGACCACTGACCATTCCCTAGCAATTTATATTTTACTTCAAGGAGATACATTTCGTTAATCTAGCTGAATGAAATACATTGTGTTGTAGTAGCCGGAAAACCGGATTCGGGGTGTTGTTGTATGCTCACTAATTTTCCCAGCCATTAATTTTGCTTTGTTGTATTTTTTATTTTTCTATTACACTTTTTTCAGTTCTAAATTTCGCATTTGTGTCATTTTTCTTTTCAATTTTCGGTTATTTTCGAGAATATTTTTTGTTGCTGTAATCGTAAATTCTGGAAAATTATGTACTGTCGGAACTTCCCGAACATCTGGTCAAAATCTCTGTGAATTTCTAAATAACTGGTCAAAATCCTTACATCCTGTAGTCTCCTTCATTTAAACTTCTGTTTCTTTCCATGTTGAATAAACGGAAGCAATTAGAATTTTTTAAATTTATATTCCTGTTACTAATGATAATTGAAATTAGCTTCAGTAAATCGAATGCCATAGAAATATGTTGAAATACCGCCGTTAATTAACTGTTAATATTTAGTGATAAAGTCACCACTGACGATGGCAAAGACAAAGCCGCCCCTTACAATTCACTTAGCAACAATAGTTTTTAAAGTTTCTTAGTGAAGTTTTTTTATTTTCTTATTGAAATGATTTCTGTTTATCCAACTCTGCATGATTTCACATTTCAACAAATGAAATGAATTCAAAAAATCAATACAAAAAAAGAAAATTTTTTGGCATATTAAGTACTCATTTAATGAATTAATTAAAACTGAAATTTATTATGATAATCCGTTGTTGCATGATATCCTATTAGGTAACCTAAAATAATTGGAGATAATCACTTGATAAGAAAACAACGCCTTTAATTAATTAACACTACTGTTTAATGACAAAACCGCCAACCGCTAATCATCCATCACTTGCTACCATTAAGTATCGTTTTTTAAACTGACACATTTTTTTTTTTCAAAATTTTCTTTACATTTTTCTCGAAAACAAATTCAGATTTTTGTTTCTTGTCAGTTATCTCTCAAATTTTTTTTTCTGTCAACAAAAAGTATATTTAATACCATCTATCAAGTTTAAGTATCAAATTCATATTTGAAATCTTCAAGCTAATCAATAAGATACTATAATAATTTAACTGACCGAAAGATCCGAAAGCTGAAATAATCACATATTGCGGGAATAATTTAATTTTTGCGGCAAGCCTCTTTTGTGAAATACCGTACCTATCGTGTGATTCGCAGAGCAATGGTAAATCACACAAAAGTCTTTGTTATTATTTGTTGACAAAAAAAAAAGGTTTGTTTCGGAACGGCATCGTTTTTTATAGCAGGGATTGATACTGGGATAATTTGATGGATTCATGAAAATCCACGAATTATTTGAAACTTTTGTTCACTGGTCAAATCTCAATGTCTCTCCTGCCTTCTCCCGCTATCTGGTGATATTCAAAAATACAATGTTTTATGGGCGGAATAATAATGCCAACATCTTTGTCGTAAATTTCTGCTTCTTACGATGAACATTGTTGTTACTAAACTTTGTGAGATTATTTATTATGCTGTTTACGAATGTCCACTCAGTACCACTTTATGGCTACTTTTTCTTCCAATCTCCTAGGAATTTATCTCATTGAAATGGCTATTTTTCAGTGCAATGATTTAGAAACTTTGAATAAGAAATTGAAAATAGCTCTCGGCTAATTTAAGTACTTTTCTTACTTATTTCAAGATATATGTGTGAGGATTGCATCATTTCGTATCACTTTTCCTGAAAAAGTCAACACGTAAATCACGTGTACCCTTACATTAACGAAAAATCTGTAAAATATTTTGTGTTTACTACATGTCTGTGGAATTCTTTATTAATTGCAGCGGGTCTGTATTAACTTCCATTTAACACTTGGACTGGGCTTTGTTTCAATTCTAGGGAAAAAAGATTGATAAGTAAAATTAATTTACTCTTGAAATTTGTTGTTGAGTTCTGGGCTCTAAATTGCAACATTCTTGCAAGATTTCAGACTAATTCATTCTTGAAATTTGTTATTGAGTTCTGGGTTCTAAATTGCAACATTCTTGCAAGATTTCAGGCTATAAAAAAAAAAAAACGAAACATGAATGACATAGGAAATTGTTAAAAGTTTTTTTATTAAATACGATTGTGAAATTTCATTAAATAGGATTGTACTTTGTTGGGCCTTCGAACTTTTTTGATAATTAGTAAGCAGTGATTGTAAATAAAACAATCGTGAATGAAAGGTTTTGTTAAATTTGTTATTGAAAAATTTCCATTATAAAATTTGATAAATGATAGAAAAGAAAAGGCAAAACTTTTTTTAATGTTGAAAGCGAATATTTTTAATGTTTGATGTTGGGTTATTTGTGTTAATGTACTTTTTAATGACTTTTGGATTTAATGAGTAAAATCGGCCATTTTGTTTGATATGCTTTTTTTTTTCTTAAAGAATGTTATCAGAGAGAGAGAGAGGGGGAAGAAGAAAGAGGGATGAAAATTAAGCGAAACTATTGCATAAGTACTCATTACAATGATGAAAACAAATGTCAACTCATTTTAAAATTTCCCAAAAAATCATTTCAATGGTTCATTTAATGTCAAAGTTTTTCGTTTTACTCATCTTTTCACAGCTTAATTCAATTGTATTAAATTGTCACATCAAATTTATGTTAGAGAAATTATACTGATTAACTGTTGAAATGATTGAAATGATCATCATCATTATCTCGAATTTGCCATGATCCATTTTGATGATGAAATTAATTCTATCATAATTGTAGGTAATAATCTATTTCATTGGATTTAAAACAAGTTACAGTTCTACAACCGGAATTCAATAAGTTTTCAGTCCTGTAACGGGAATCTCATGGTTTTTTTTATTGTGCTTGATTTAAATTTGTTATTGTATTATAATGATGAATTTCGATTGAAATACTACTAGTATGCTATTAATTTAATTAGGCTCCTGAATTAAATTTCAAACGAATGGAGAAGTTTTATCTCTGATTATTTTGTATTATATCAAAAAAAATTTTCTTTTTTAAAGCTTTATTGACGAGCAGAAATTAACACAACACTTCAGTAAGCTTCTTGTAAAGTATATGTTTGTTTATTTGCTTTTCAGAAACTGTACGAAATTAGCTTTTTAAATTTAATTATTACTTCAATTATCTTCCGGATGAATGAGTAGTGTTGCAAAGTCGCTCTTCATTTATTTACTATGTAAACAAATTAAATTTTACAATTTCAATTTAACAAATATGTTCTGCAATTAAGCTCTACCAATCTCTCTTTAATCTTTGAATTTGAAATTTCAACAATGGACAGATTCATTTTAAATTTATGTTTTGCTGCTATTTCAAAACAAGTTTTTCCGACATTAGTCTTCATTTCTCTAAACCGTTGCGCGTTTTAACAGCAGTTTTATTTAGACAAAAATTTAAATTGTTTTAGCGATTCAGAAAAATGTATGGCTTAATAAGGATATGAATTTATCCAGAAAATGGTATAATTGTATGTTAAAAATTTATGCAGAAGCAATAATATGGCGAATGGTGGATATGGTGGTACAATATCCATACTTGTAGGAGAATCTCAATCAACTATCTTACCTACCAAATCACGACATGAAACCATCCTCACTTCAGAGTATATTACCTTCTCTGTCTTCGAAATAATTAATATTTAATTTTTAATTAGCATCTAGTATCATCATAATCTTTCTCCTATTAGCAATTGCAATTTTTTGTGCAAATTGATCTATTATTTGCAGAAAAATTCAACCAGTGTATTAATTCTCATTAAGTTAACTTTGAAAATTCCTGCAAATCTTTATTTGAAATTAAACTTTTTATTAAGAATGAAATTTGTAGTATTGGAGAGAAAGAAGTGTGTCGCACATCAGCTTTGTCAAACAGTCCAAGCAGAGCTAGAATTGGTATATCTCATCTATCGATACCTTTAGCTTGGAATAGTGACGAACATTTCGGAACACGTGGAGGTATTTGCGTGTTTTATCACATCACACGTGATTTTATTTTCTTTTATCCATTCAACAATGCACGAATTTTTTCGATTCGCAAATTCAAATCGGAAGTTTTTAAAAGTCAAGTTATATGTTTATTTTGGGCCTTTCCGAAATCCTTAATTTTCAAGGATATTATCCAGATTGTCTGCCTCATTTCCATTATCATATTTGATATGACAATCTGAATATTATATTTGATGATTAAAATTGTCATTCAACAAGATAAATGTCCGGTAATGGAGTAAATTCCTAGTCAATTATCAATTTTTTTCTTCCAGAAGGAAAAGTTTATTCGATGTTTGTCGCACTGCAAGCTACTAATAATGTTAGTGACAGTCGTATTGTCACAGCCATTGATCGTACATGCACCGATGTGTCATTTGTGGATTCCTTCATTTTGTTTGTTTATTTTTTGAAATTTCATTTTCCATAATGACGGAAAATTTTTTAAAAAGCATTTGAATACTTTTGATGTTACTCATAAGTATATTTTGACAGAGTTAAATTTGAAAGATATTAATGAGTCTTTTTCCATTAGCTACAGGATAATCGAAATTTAAGAACATTACGGCTTGATTTGATTTTAATGTTATGTTGAATTAGAATTCAAAAATGTTTTAGTGAAAATCAACCGGTGGATTTTGAAATTGAAATTCAACTTTATGCATTACGAACTGATGGTGGTGATAGCAATCAATCATTGAAGCAAAAATTAACCCGTTCATTTGGGCGACGATTTGGCACTAATTATGTTTGCTACTTCTTTCTTTAATGCTCATATGATATTTTTCAAATTTGAAATTTAAAAATCTTTGCATTGATAAGCTTGTCACATAATTAATGAAATTTAGAAGACAAATGGGATTAGTGATGATTGTATGATGACATATGATCCGTTAATGAACGGTGACAGTATTAGCAATGGTGTTAGCAATTTTCATCTATTAGGTCGAGCAACGTTGACTTTAAGTGATGCGAAACCGAAAGTCGGAATTTATGATCTTCATTTGTTTCCAAATGGTACTCATTGAAATCCATTTATTTTTATATTTTTTCCTCTTTCCGTATAATCTGAGCTATTTTGTCCAATTGGCAAAGTTATTGATAAATGTTCGAATTTAAAATTTCAGCAGTTTAGATTTAAAACTTAAACTTTAATGGACACTAATTTTTAGCAAACAATTAACTGACTGGTAACTACTTTTATCCTAGCAACGGTGACTACTTTTATCCTGGAATTTAGTGAAGGAAACAATAATTGAAATTGGAATTAAGTTTTAAAAAGACTGAATTCGTCATATTGTTGTTATTTATATAATATTCAATGAAACTTACAATTATTGATTGTGGAAGAATAGAAAAAATTTTATGTCCTGTTCAGAGTACAATTTTCATTCTTCAGCCAAATTTTTAACTGTAAAATTAATGGAAACTGGGAAAAGGAATTAGAATTTAGCTTTTCAAGTAGTAGTAAATTTTTATTGTTGATTGAAATCTCTAAAATTTCATTCAAATTTTATCTACGCTTGTTTAACGTGTTACGAAAGTGTAATTATTAACATTTGGTCGTTTCAGCGGTCAACAATGGCCCACCATTATATGGCCATATTCGATGTCGAATTGTTGCTCAGCCAAATTCGGTAGCAATGCCTCTATTGGATGGTATTTTAACAGTTAAACCTATCGGTTATGATTATTTATATCAGAATATGCGTTGCAGGTTGCAGGTTTGCATTACACACCTAACTTAACGATGATATTTTGTGACAATAAATGAACTTTTTTAAAAATGATGAAATTTTTTCTGCAGGCAGGCGTTTTGCAATGCACAACAAACAGTTCACTCTATTCACAGGATCAAGCGCTTCATATTTATATTAATAAGGTAGGTAAGTAAGTAATATACTTTGTAAGAAATTTTCGCCAATCAATAAATCACATATCAGGAAAGATTAAAATTTAGCATACATTAGAAATTTTATTAATAATATAGGAAATGAAAAACTATTTTTTGTACGGTATAAATCCAATTCCCATTTTGTCTTAACTGTCCTATAGATGATCTATAACACTGATCCGATCTATTAGTAAATGAAGGAATGTAATCATAAAAATATGATTCGATCAATTTGCTGTTTCTTTTAATACCATTTACTGCTTTCAACATGCCGTTTGTGCTGAATGAATAAACTGAGGTTAATAATAATGAGCAGTGGAAAAATGGTAATCTTTCCTGTATGCTACATACAGTAGTTCCTTAAAACATGATAGGTAATAATGGTAATTTTTTTTGTATGCCACATACAGTAGTTCCTTAAAACATAATAAGTGAGATTATCTCATACGATATCATGTAGTAATGGTAAGGTCAATCCAGGGAATTACTTAAATTCAGCAAAAAAAAGTATTTTAAGTTAAATATTTTGCCAGTTATTATGAAACCTAATCTGTTCTTATTCGCATGCTTGATGGTATCATAATACTATACCATAGATATGTACAGTATCGGTATCTTTCTATTCGTCTCTAATTTATATTTGAGCCATAAGTTAAGCTTATAATTATGATGTTTTCTTTTTCTTCAATATTAGCTTTACATTTATGAACAGAAGTACAATTTAAAACAATTAACTTTTAAGAATTGAAAGATCAAATTTTTTAATGGATTATTCAATTATGAATTGCAGGATTCAAAGGTATTAGCATGTAAACATCGACGTAGTATTATTGTTACCTCAGATCGTTACTTAACTGGAACAAAGCCCGAGCAACGGTTTATCTTGACATCAGATAGTGAAGAAGATATTGCTGCATGGAGGCATGCTATTAATTTACAAATTGCTGATTGTGGTTTGTCTATTCTACTTTAAGAAATTTCAAACTTTTTTACTGAAGAAATGCATTCTAAAATTTTTCATTGTCAATTTTCCTTGCCTTTTTTTTTTGAACTTATTGTCATCTTCAAGGTTATCATCAATTTCGAAAATTCTAGCATTTTGTATAGTTTTTTTTTTTGCAAAAAATTGTCGCCGTGCTTTTTGGAATGAATTTTGAAACTATCATGTGAAATGACTGAATGATCATGAACTATGAATAACTATTGATTATTTTTTCAGAACAATGGGGTGAGTTTGCTGTTTCATCAATTAGATTAACTATTGAATCAGATCATCCGGATGTAGTAGTTTTATCACGGACGAATGGTCGTCGATTATACGATGAAATTCAAATTCAGGTCAACGGTAAATAACTAATTTTATTTCCGACTGTTTTTTCCTTTCCTGTCATAGTTCATAGTTATTATAATCTAATCAGTTCTCATCAAAATTTCATTTTCATCGCTGATAGATTACTGCACATTAGCTTCGCCATTTTATTCCTGTCTGTTAAATCATATTAACCATTGTCAATTTTCGTTATTCTGAATTTATTAGCATCTAAGTACATTTGGACGATTATAATATATTCGTGTCATTTATGAATTTGATTACCCGCATTACCTAACCGGTAGTTTCATATCTGACCATTTGCGAATTTGCTTTTGTATCGTCTGTACGGAATTAATTGTGTATATTTTTAATATGATTATGTATTGAAAATAAGAAGAGGAAAAACTGGCCAAGCAGTAGCTTTAATCCAATACTTGGCCATTTTGACTGTTGTTAGCGCATTTTAAGTACAAAAAGAAGTTAATTTCTAGGTACTATGCAGGGAATCTTGAAAAGTAGTGCATGTAGCTCACATCGGAATCTCATGATAGATTCCTCCAAGATGGTTTCATTTGCCCCAACAACAAAACCCGTTCAGACTGCTCCATCAGGACGCAGGCGGAATAGTCGCTCTCATATACGTAATCTCTTTCAGGTATGTATTATTATATTTCACATTTTCCCATGTTTCAATTAATTAAAATATTTTTAATTAATGTTATAGCCGGTAAATAATAATGCTGAATATCGTTATATAATCAATCTACCGGTTAGAGATGTACGATCGCTTCAGAAAATCAATGATTCTTCGTCAAAATCGACTGCTAATGACTGTAAGTAATAATCTTGATCTAATTAATACTATAAAATATTATTATTCATGAAAATATGGAATTTCTTTTGCAAAAAAAGAAGACTGACATATGATCAAATTAGAAGATCATAAATGGGAAATGAAGTAATTTAGCAAAATACATAAGGCCATTACCTTGCTTGTTTTTTGTCGCCATTGAAAGTGTTGCCAATGACGAAAAAAATTTACTGGATACGGTCACTTCTTAATTAGATAATGAAATGATACTTGGAAAATGTAATGAAAAAGGAGGAAGTAACAAATTTAAATGAAATACAGTGAAATAAGACAAAGTGAAGCCGCAATCATGAATGTTTGATACATTCTGAATCCGTTTAAACCATTAAGCAATCGATAAAATTTTTAAAAAATGAAAACACAAATCAATATTTGACTGTAATGTTCTGTTAATTGTAAAAAAATCCCTGAGTTACTCTGAGTTAAATTTTACTGTTACATTTTTAATCAGCTGATATTGTTCGAGCACAATCGTCTTTGTCCATTTTACAGCATGACATTAATTGCCAGTTTCCATTAATTGAGTGGTAATTATATTATTAACATGATAATAATTAATATTGCTGCTATTTACATTATTTTAGTTGTCAATTTTTAGTTTTGATATCATAAAAACTTTAATGATGATAATAATAGTAATAATATAACAACTAGTTAATGATAATTGATAATTAATTGTCATTAATTATCATACCGATGGTCATATGATAATAAATGAAGTTGCAGTTTATAAAACCATTTTTTCGTTATTTTTTTTGCTTCTTTTAAATAAGTGCTGAAATTCATCTCTTTTCAATGTTTGCCATGTGAATTAATAATAAAATAATCGATGATCTCACAGTTAATTTTAATTTTATGTAGAAATTGAATCAGAAATTAATTGGATAATCAGTTGAAATGACGTTTTTATTTTTCAATTTGCTGAATTGAATTCATTTAAATTATATGAAATTTAAATTAGATTGGATAAAAATTTGCGTAATTTAAGTAAAATGCGCAAAATGTGATCATGTCAGGCCAAGGTATAATTATGTGATCATGCCAGGCCAAGGTATAACTACATTGTAAAAAGGCTATAATTCATTAGTAGACTGCTGATATTGCACAATGAATAATAATGATGATTTCGCTCAGATACGAATGATTTATCAAGGTGTTCACTAATGAACGGAGGACAATATATTGGCTCAAACAAAAAAGTATGCATTTCTTTTTTTTGCATGAAATTTTCACTAAATGTACCGGATTGTATTGTAAAGTTTGGAAATATTCAAAATGCAGAGCGGTATGATTAATTTAGGATATGAGTTTTATTCAAATCTTGAATTATGAAAGCCATCGTGAAAATAATTTCCGAGTTTTTTTTGATTTACAGAATGCTCCTCGAGTTGATTTGTACGATGCGGTTCCGGAAAACTGTTCAGAAAATTTCTTTAAAAGTTTCAAAAAAAGCCTCCAAAGATCGTTTGATGTGTTAAAAAACCGTAAATCTTTCGAAATGTCCCGTTTCTAAATTTCATGCATTTCTTTTATATTTATATTAATACTTCGTGGTAATACTTTCCTTCTCTTTTTTAAAATATTCCTAATGTTCGAGTTTTAATTTAAAAAAATTAAAATTTGGACGAGATTTAATTTTGGAATAATTGTAATTGAGAAAATTTTTGTATATATATTTCTTCTTTAGCCTGTAAAATGCTATTAAGTAAAATTCTTGTTTTGCATCAAATGACAATGACATTTGTGTTGCTTTATGTAAGGGTAGAATATTCCAGAATTTTCAAGCCTATTTAATTTCATAGTTGGTAAAATTTTTTAAAATAAGTGGAAAATCCATTGCTTTGTGATAAATTTTGTTCTATTGAACTTAGCTGATTGTTGAATCAGTTCATTTAGCTTTTACAGTTTAGGCCTAGTCATTTGATTATCCAGAAGTAACATTTTATTCCAGCACCTCTGTACCTGTCTTTTATTATCTCGTACATCTTGAGAAATAATGATATTCATATTGTCTATATGTGCGAATACGATAATTACAAATATGTTCATTTTTAAATGATCATTTTAACTCAGACAATAAAGTTATTTCAATTTTAGTTTTAAATATTAAGTGTGAAATTAGCACAGAAAATAAGAAGCTCTAGATCAGAGCTTTAGTTCTGCTTGTTAACTTTAACTTTTGTGAGAATTCAGGATAATTGTGTGTTTCTGGAAATTACTGAAAGGGTCATCGATTGCAGAAAGATCAAAAATAATTGTCGAAGCTTTTCTATAATTATTATAACTCTGATAACTATTAGATTGCCATCCTTTACTTATACACTGTGATATGTATGCATTGTGAAATTTCACTAAAATGAAATTATAAGAGGACATTCGAACTTTATATATATATATCGCATAAGATCAAGTTTTTCTACATTTCGAAAAATAATTACTGAAATGCTCTGGTGTCGATCATGGAGCATAACTGATGTGCGATGTTATCCTTCATCAATTCATTTGCAACAGTAGCCAGATGTCGCTTCGGATCAAAATGACCTGTTTCTTTTGCTTCAACTTTAGTTTTTGATAATACTCTGTACTTCTCCAATTTATTTTCCGTTTCTTTTTCATTTTTTGACTTCTTCGGTAATTTACATAATTCCTGATTTAAGGGAGAAAAGAAAAATAATTTTAGGTTTAATTGAATACGAATTGATTTCAATTCAGTTCTACGAATATGAACAGAATAACTAAATCTTCCTTGCAACATTTCATAAAGACTCAGCTTCATATCCAGTACTACACAAGATAACGGAAAAGTTAAAATTCTTATTAAAGAAGTTTGTAAGATTTAAATATTTTGGAATTTAAATATTTGGAATTTAAGCTTTTCTCAGTGTTCTTATTAATAACGACAATGCATTGTTCATTACAGCGAAGGATAAGACATTCTAGTAAAGTCTAAGCTAACTTCTTTGCTTTCTTAACTGATGATGTCATCCCAGCGAAGTCTAGAAATCATTCGGGAAAAGTTAAAATCCTTAAATCCACTGAACTACAGTAAATGGAACGGAGAAGTTCGTATGATTTCAAACTTTCAAGTCTATCAATCTTCCAGTTATTACATTCTATTTCAGTCTTTTTGCTAAAGTTAAATTAACATAAATTTGAAAGACATTACTTTGTTGTAAAGTTCGATCATTTTGACCATTTTTTGCATATTTGCTAAATTATTATCTGCTGCACTCTTGAAACTATTCAGTCGCAGTCCTTCTGCCCAATTTTTCACATGCAAACTTTGCAGCATTTGTTGCTCCGTAACTGTCAGCTTGAAGCTTATCGTTATTGAATAATAGCTAAAATTCAACAGGAAGAAAATTCAAAACATCCTAAAGTACGAAAGAATGCATTATTAAATGGAATGGTTGAATATTGTAAGTCAAAGTCAAAAATTTTAGAGTTCTAAGTAAAATGTTTTAATCGAGAAACTTTTTGATTTAAATTATTTTTCGAACGTTAACTTTTAAATTTCTTAAAGTTCTTTTTTTTTCAAGAATTTAGAAAAGTTAACAGAAAGTTTTAAATTTTACCATCTGATCTGATGGAAACTAGTGAAAAAGAAAAAAAACCTCTTGCCGAGTCCATGAATTTGTTCAATGATGGAAGGCTTTACCAGATGTCCCAAGTTAGAAGTAGTTTGTCGTGATTCTTGAGTAGGTGCCAGTGTCGTCTTGTGGTTATTTTCCAAAAAACCGAATTCCAAATTCGCTCTCACACTACGAAATGCATCAATTACTACCTGAAAGAAACAGTTTGGAATAAGATCAATCTTAATGACATTTTTCAGTAACTAAATGATGGGAAATGATTGATTTAAAAATGTTCTACTTTTCCTTTGACCGATTGTATTGGATCAATAACGATAGCAATAGCACGATTACTGAGTGCTTCAAAACTTCGTTGTGTGGCGATATCAATACTGGATAACCAACAACCAAATCCTGGGTGTGAATGATACCAGCCGACAACCATTTCAGCTCGTCCCGTACGGTTAAGCATGTCCAGCATTTTAGTTTGGTATACCGGATCGACCGCTTCCACGGATACACCCCGAAAATTTATCAATTACTAAAGGAAATTAAGAAAGGTCTTTTTTTTTGTAGCCAAATTCAGCGTTTTTTTCCTAATTTAGTTGACAGGGTCGTTCATATGATTGGCATCGGAGTTAAATAATGCTATAACTAATTCAATAATAGATTTTAGCTATAGTAATCTTAGCAAATCCTTTCTTCTCATTTATTAAAATTCGAAAAATTCCTGATTCCTCCCTTTCTTCTCTTCTTTCCGGTTCCCACCTTTTTCATTCTCACCTGCCAGTCTTCATCTTCTATTCTACTCTCATACAATGTTTTTTTTCAAAGAGAATTTTATTCCATACTGTTCCGGATTGTGGCATAGCAAATGCATCAACAACATTGACTGTAAAATCATCAACGAATTCGCCTAATAATAAACCCATTACCTAAAAGATAATTACATCTGATAAAATTTATCAATCTATTGTAAATATTTGTAAATAAATTATATGAATCAATAGTTATTGATTCATATGATTGATATATTAAAGTGCATTGAAATTTAAAACAAGATTGTTTGTTGAAAAGCACAACTATATTACACTTCCTTCCTGCTTTTTTCTGAACTTCTCATAATTAGCTGTTTCATTAAATCTATTTCCCTGAACTTCTGTTTATTAAAATTTTTCCCTGAACTTCTCATAATTAGCTGTTTCATTTGAAGGATACACTTTTGTATCTATTTCCCTGATCTTTTGCATGATTAAAAATTGATTCCTTCTCATTAACATCTTTCATTAATTGCAATATTACTACTATTATCATTCATTTTACTAGAAATTTGATATCTCTCTGATAACAAGTCTCTGATATCAACGATCCCCTCCTCTCCCTTACTCCCTATCGTCTTGAAGCTTACCATTAGACGGTGAACATATTTCGAACACATAAAATTTATGGGATATTTTAAAGTTAGTTTAAAAAAATAGCGGCAGCATAGCACTACCTCCATCGGAACACCAGCCCGACTATGTCGAAGCATCTTCAGAAGAGCAAGTGATGAGACGTAAACGGTTTCAGCAGTATCCGGATATTTTAGCACATCCTGAGGTGCTGCTTTCGGTATCTGCAGCCTGTGTAATTGATACTATCAATGACATACTAGGTCAACAATTTATTTTATTTCACATTTTAGCAAAAGTTACTTTATATTTCAGTCCAAAATAAAATCTATTCAGGCTTATATTATTAAGTAAGTAACTGTGTTACATTACGTGGATGGAAAATTCACGTGACAAATTAGAAAATATTTTAGTTTTTTTAGAACTTTCATTGTTTAATTATTATACATCTTACACGTAACATGATCGGAAATAATTAACCCAGGCTAAAGAAAAGAGCTGCAATATTTTTTTTGACAAGTGATTTAAGTATAACCTTGCAAAGGATTCTAAATAGTACAATATGGGTTCAAAGTACTGCTTACGGTAAGTTTACGGCGTAGTTGCCCAGTCGCCTAGTCTAGTTGCCTGGCCTAGTTGCCCAGTTGCCTGGTCTAGTTGCCTTGCCTAATTGCCTGGTCTAGCTGAATGTAACTGTATACATTCTCTATCCGTTTCAGTATACATTAGATCATAGATAAAACTATTATAGCAACATACACCACCAAGACCGGTTAAACGAAGCAACCGTTCCATAGTACTTAGAAAAATTCGTTTGACATGCAATTATTATTTCGAAATAATTTGTAGTTTCTACTTTTTTTTAATTTCAAGTTTTTTAAATTCCAACTCAAAGTTTGAAATCCAAAAACGCAATTACTTTCATTCTAGCCAAATTGGCCAAGTAAAGCAGTTTCGCAATTTCATTTCGTCTACATCGATGCGAATAGTGCACGCTGACAGCATGGTTTGTAGAACAGATTCAGGAAAATATTAGACTTTGCAGTGGAACAGATTCAGGAGAATACTAGACATTGCCAAGTGTTGCGGTATCGGATTGCAGTCGCGACAAACGACATTACAGTGGAACAGATTCAGGAGAATATTGGACGCTGCAAAGTGTTCCCGTATCGGATTGCAGTCGCGACAAACGACATTACAGTGGAACAGATTCAGGAGAATATTGGACGCTGCAAAGTGTTCCCGTATCGGATTGCAGTCGCGACAAACGACATTACAGTGGAACAGATTCAGGAGAATATTAGACACTGCAAAGTGTTGCGGTATCGGACTGCTTTGATTGTGTATGATTATATCCTCTACTTCTCCATACATTATCGTTATGTACAGTCGTCCGTCTTAATGGGAGTTCATGTTTTTCACAATCTTTCAACGATACCTTCAGTTTGAGTCTCTCTGTCTTCGATTGTAATCATCGGACATTGTTACGACACTACGCCTAATGTGTACTGTACGTAGTTAAATATTGCATATGAAGTAGAATGTTATTGTATTTGGTACATTTTAAGTAGCAGTTAGCGTAATTTATAGTTGTAACGCGTAATTAACGTTTTTTCCAGTAATTTCGTGATGATTTTTCTTAAAATTTCAGTTTTATCTAAAGATTTATTGAATAATTGTCGATGTTTGACTAGTGATATTACATGAGACGGTGGATGGATACAACACTCATCACGTTTGAAACTTTCGCGAAAGCATATGAGTGCATCCTGGAATGTGTTGAGGATGAACTTGGTAGACGTAAGAGACGCTTAACAACTGACGATCTAAAAAATGTTGTTGTAATCCATAAAATGCTGATCGGTCGTGGTTTACATCTATCTCGAACAGGGTATTTTAATTAGATTTTATCATATTACGTTACTTAGCTGAAATTCTTGCTTTTAGGAAAGTTTGTTACTTTTGTTTGAAAAAAATGAGAAACCAAATAACATACTGTAGAATTTTCCAATTTAAAAAAGTTACCTTTTGACTGATTTTTTTTTTTTTTTAACAATATATGTACAATAGAAAATGATTTTTCAGGGATAGCATATTAACCGAAATAGTTGATTCACTGTTATACGAATGGGAAGAATCAGCGCCACCATCGGTAGCAGTACAACAGCTAGTTTCACTTCTTTCAAAGCCTATTATTAAAGTAAATTGTACTATTTAGATTTTATGGGAATTATTGAAATTCCATTATTGAAAAAAAATTTGCTTTTTGGAATGTGAATACGCTTGACCTCGAATTTTGTCACCTTAGAAATGCGTGTCTTGAATTGTATATTTTTATTCCTGACCAACAATCTAGGTCAAATTTTACGAAATGATCAGAATTTCTTCAGTGTTCAAAATTTTAGAGCTTATTTTCCGTATATGATATTACTTCAAACCGCACCTATCTGCCACAATTACCAGAAATACCGTATGAAGTTGATGATGATGATGGTATTGCTGTTAAACTCGTTCGATTAATAAAAGGTAACGAAGCACTTGGTGCTACCATAAAATGTGATTCTGATGGAAGAGTGTATATTGCTCGTGTTATAGCTGGCGGAGTAGCTGATCGTAGCGGCAATATTCAGGTTTGCATAATTTTTTTAATCTGAGAATAAATATGGTCATGTTTAGCTTATAAATCGTTATTAGCTCAGCAATTTCATTTTTTTCTAATGGCATATTTTTTTGCCACATTTTTTAACCTTTAAAAATTTTTAAAAAAGAAAAATTTATTTCAATATATTGAAATAAATTCTATCACTATTCATATCGTGTAATTATTTACTGGCGTATAGTCCATGTGTCGTTGTTGGTATAGTAAAACTGTAACTTTTTCAGTTTTGAGATATCAGTCTCGTAGATTTTCAAATGGTTTCTTATTTACATCTGCAATTTGAAGGATGATTTACCAACAGAAAGCAAAAAATTGTAATTGCTGAAATCGCGGAAGTTACCGGAAAAATTTTTGATATTTTCACCATTTTTGAACTTTGCAGGTTGGAGATCGGGTTTTGGAAGTGAACAATGTCTGTGTTACGGGCATGAGTCCAAGTGAAATCGTCAAATTGTTGGGTAATGAAAATAATGGAAATGGTACCGTCATTTTTAAATTAGAACCAGCTGAAATACCTGCAGATATTACGTGGAATGAATCACGACATGTTCGTGCTTTGGTAATGATCATGTTTAAATTCATTCATTTTCTTTATTTTGCGATTAAAACAAAATCTTTTTAGTATTAACGGAGGAAGGACGTGACAAATTTTATTTATTTTAACATAAGATTTAGATGGTGATTGTAAATGATGACTTGAATATAGATTTTAATTATTTTAATTGCAGATTGATTATTCTGGTAGTCGAGATTCTTTGCATCCATGTCCGGAAGCAGCTCTTTGCTTCACCCGAGGAGAAATCTTGGAACTAGTGGTAACAGGAGATGAACACTGGTGGCAAGCACGTTCACTCGGACATGGCTCATTTGCTACGCTACCATTGGCATCTGATGGTTAGATCTATCATACACTGCAATCGTTTATAGAATCCTCAGAAATTTATGCGGTATTTTCTGTGAAGCGAAATAAGAAATAAGTGATACAGTTTTTCAGCAAATCAGTTGAAAAAACGGGTGGGTGTCATTCCATCGGAAGAGTTGCAACAAAAGCACCGAACTCTAAAAGAAGATGAAAAGTTTAAAAGTGGAAATCGAAAATCTGTAAAAACTGGCAATGAGGTTTTTTTCTTTTCACTAAAATTTATGAAAAAAAACGTTAAAATGTAATTTTTTGAGCGTCTTCTAATCTTTTCTTATTTTTTTTTTTTGTACAACTCTAATTTTCTTTTTTCTTTACATTGCCGTAATATTATGGGCAACCGCCAAATATGAGACTTTAATCGACGTATTTATTGCTTTTCGAAGCTTTATTTTTTGCTCTTTACATATTTTTCTTTTGTACTTTATTTGCAAATGAAATTGTTGTTTAATTGTTTAAGTTTCAGATTGATAGCTTATTATACGAATCAGTATCACTGCTTTACCCGAAACAGTCTCTTATTAGGCCTATCGTTTTAATTGGGCCTTTAGGTGTTGGGCGCAATGAATTGAAAAAGCGACTAATTGCCAGCAACAGCGATCGTTATGCAACAAGTGTACCCCATACCAGTCGTCCTCAACGGTATATTTTTTTTAATTACAAAAATTTTCGTCATGAACAGTTTTCTTGGCAGTTCATTGAAAACATCTAAGAGACACCGAAAAATCCCGTGGAAATTGTTAACTAAACTAAATATTGTTTCAAACGCTAAGAATGGATTTATCAAATCACTGTTAATTTTAATTCCCTTTTGATTTAGATCGTCTTTGTTTCATGTTTCCGATTATGGAAGACTAAGAATCCTAGGAAATGATTAGTCAGTATTTTTATTTCGAGCTGAATAATAACTATAAGGAGAACAGAAATTGGTAACAGAAACTACTGATTAAGAAATTCATGAATCGAAACGACCAACAATCAACAATAGGTTGTAGTTCACATGAAAAAGATGGTATTGATTATCATTTCGTAACACGCGACAATATGGAACATTGGATAAGACAAGGACGATTCTTGGAATATGGTGAATACAAAGGAAATTTATATGGTACACTTGTTGATTCAGTTCATGCTGTTATTAAACAAGGTATGACGTTAATGACCGACTCTTCATGTTTTCATTAGGAGTGGGAATGACACTTTGATCATTGTGTTGCAGCATTAATTTAGTCATTTTGCAGGTCGCATACCTGTGCTGAATACTCATCCTTTGGCATTACGAGTTTTACGCTCCAGAGTGTTTAAATCATTTGTTATTTTCGTTAAACCGCCGCCATTTGATATTTTAAAGGTATATTAATAGCAAGAATCATCACTTTTGGTCAGTTTTTACCTTCTCACCATGCTTTAGAACATGATTGCTGTAAGCAATTGGCTAGTTTTATTTGACTATGGTGCCAAGTTTTCGTAAATTTCAGTACGAGATTTGTTTTCGTTAATTTATAAATATAATCTTTAGATTACCTGTATATTTAAGTCATTGCAATCATATCTTCCTAGGAAACTCGACGTCAGCATCGTGCACGAAATTTGCAAGCTACTTATTCCAGTCACCACAGTGGTAGTAGTACATCAACGTCGCTAGCAGTTCGCGGATTTACAGATTCGGAACTTGAACAAATGATCTCAGCTGGTGAACAGCTTTTTCAGATCTACGGACATATGTTCGATCATGTGCTAATAAATGCTAATTTCGAAGCTTCATTTGAGCAATTACGGAACATAGTGTACAAATTAGAGCATGAGCCAACATGGGTACCATCCGATTGGATCGATTAATAAAATGGAAAATAAAATGATATAAGAAAATAATAACGAAATGTTACTATATCTTTCCAATTTGTAGCGCTGTTGCAGTGTCCTTTATTTTTTTTGTTTTTTGTGAAATTCGATATTTAAATTTATGATTTTTTTCAAAGATTTTAGATGTTGAGAATTTTATAGTTTGCAATTTAAGCACATACTGATGGATAATGATGGTATATCATGTAGATTCTTCATTGCATACTATGTCTTTCAGGAGTATTGGCTAATAATGCAGGTGATGTATTCTAGCAGCAGATTTATCACATTTCTCATATCAATACGTTGCGATATATTTTTAATTGTGAATAAATTAGGCATCCATTATAATATATTGTAAGTCAAAGTAGCACACAAGTTTTAGGACCTTATAATTAATTCTTCAAGATTTTCCGGTACAAAAAAAACCAGTTCATAACCGTTTTTTTATTGCTTTTTCTCTTTGCTGCCATTTTTCCTTGTGGCACTCCACCTGTTCTCATGTGTGTTTTGTTGTTTCGACATTCATTTCACATTCATTCCATTTTATCTTTTGCCGTGGGCCCAAATTAATTTTACTATTTTTTTTTTAGAAATAATATTCCATCTATAAATTAATGTTGTTTGTATTGTTGCAGTGGATTAAAATTTTAAATGATAATGTCGATATATTTCTGAGAAAAGTAATGTTTGCATTAAAAATGCACCGTTGTTTAATGCCTATTTTAGAGCTCATTTCAAATTAAGAAAGGAAATATTTCAATATATCCAATTCTTTCCTCATTCTTTTCCATATAAATCAGATAGAGCAAAGTTATCATGAGCATAGTATGGAATGAAAAAATGAGTAATACAATTTATGTCATCAAAAAATTGAGATTTCTAATTTAATATAGATTGTTCAGCAACCAAAGCAGTGATCTTCATCGGGAAAGTTCATATATTTACAGAGCATTTTAATTAGTTGCAGTACTAATTGCCTGATATTGTCATTCAATTATATAAGTTGTGTTTAACAATGTCATGGTTCTCCTTTACTTCCCAGTTATCAGCAACTATTTGTTAATATTTGCATTTGTAATTTCTTTTTTGATCGTGAGCATTATATTTCCTTCATTGCTGGTTCAATCAATCATCAATGATCTGTTCTAAAGAAAAAGGTATTATTTCTTACTTTAATTATTAAAATAATGTATACGTATTACCACTTCCTAATTATTCCAAACAATCCTGAATATTTACAATTTTGATATGTTGTTTGTTTTCTCAATATAAAATCATTCAAATCAATTCTATCATATAGAAATGCTGTATGGTAAAAAGATTTTGTTGATATATTATATAAACAGAAGAATAAATATTGATATATACATTACTATCACTTTCAAATAAATCCCGCTATCAAAGCACATCAGGTAGTATAGAAGATCATTGAATCTATTCTGTATCCATTCAGAACATTCTCCCTAACTGATAACATTGTGCTAGAATTATTATCGTTCTTATCGTTGCCATTGTTGTGGCATTTTGAGAAATAGTAAGCGAGCAAGGATACGCTTGAAAGCTGCTCGAAAATCATTCGAAAATACGGTATAGATAATCGGATTAAGTGCTGAATTCAAATAACCTGTAATTTAAATAGAAGCTGATTTTATTAATTAGACATTGTAATTAGTTAATATAAATTACCGATTAATTAAATCAAAAAATATCCCTCATTTTGCTGGTACCAACCTAACCAATTGGTAACGAATTCGAGCAATATTGGTATTTTGCAACGACATATCGGTCGATACAGAGATATGAGAAAGAATGGTGTCCAACATGCCACAAATGTTCCAGTAATAATAACAAGCGTACGCCATGCCCTACGTTCACGTCTCATTTCCGCATTTTCTTTTGTTTTTCTTATAGAAATCCTTGATATTTTCTTTTCATTTTTACCATTCACTACAAAATTATCACAAGGTACTTTTTGAGAAAATAAAATAAATTATTTTTACTTATTGTACAATTTTAACTTCACAAAGACGAAATGAACTGAGTAATGAAACGAAAATTAACTAATAATAGATATCTCTCTTGTCATTTTTTGTCTATTTTCCTCTTCCTAATACTTTACTATAACTCCCCGTTAACTCAACTTTTATAATTAATTTCTTCCCTCACGAAACTTAATTGTACGCTTAATACATTTATGTTGTTTCTTTGTCTTTATCAACTTTGACGAAAATTTCATTATTTTAATGCACGCTTTAAAAAAAGAAAAAAAAAAGGAAAATAAAAAATGAACTCGTTTGTGAATTGGATTGATCCAGAGGAGTTTCAGTTATTTCACATGAGAATTCTCTTTTATACCTCTCATTAGAACCATTAATTGGAACTTTTTGAACTTCATTGGTCATTTCTGGACAAGTTTCCATTTCTGACTATAATATTTAATTGCATGTATTCGTTTAATAATTATCAAAATGATAAGACTAATCTTTATTTTCAATTTTTTTTTCTTTTTGTTCTTTCAGTTTGTTAAATTTATAGTATTTTGTTAGTTTCTCAAAATTATATATTCATCTTTCCTAACCTAATTATCAACCACATCATTACCTATATTGTTGATTGATATCATTAATGCTGCTATCAGAATGTGTAACATTATCGAAGTAAGAAATTAACTTAAAAAGTTGAAAAATCTTTAAAACTTTAAACAATATTATATTCTGTTCACCTTGAGAAGATTTTCACTACGCTTTTTGAACTTTGTCTCTTGATGTGAATGATTGATGAGTCTACGACGTTCACGTTCACGTTTGAAACGACTTTTTGCAGCACGCATAATTTTATAATAGATAAATATAATAGCACATAATGGAATGTAAAAAGCAGTTGCCGTGCTAAATATCTGTAATAAAATTATGTTTTAATTAATTAACATTTACAAAATAATCATGGACTTGAAAAATGTATTTATTGATTGTGATATTTCAAGCAAATATTATTGTTCTTTACTAAAATTCCTCAATTTTATTACATTTATTAACAGCTGATGGACTTTAAATGAACTAAGATATAAGCATTTTGTTTAGGTAGTAAATCATAAATATATTTACTTAACTTCTTTAGTACTCTGTTAACCTTTGCATATAACTTTTACCTTATTTACAAATACTGCCTTCCCCATTTAACCGTAGATGAAAATTTTACAAATGCTAATCTTCTTTAAATAACTGGAAATTTTTTTACGAATTTTTAAGTGCAGAAAAAAGGGAGAGATTATGAAATTTTAAAAACTCTTTTGTATTTTGTAAATTGTAAAAAATAATGTTACATTGATTGGTCAGTGATCAAAAAGAATTATATCTTCTTGTTTATTGTATAATTGCAAAATATTCCCTGTTATTTACCATAAATCTTTACACCTGTTTATTTTTACAATCAATAACTTGTGCTTCTGCAATTATTGTTCAAATGAGCTATGAAGTTATACCAATTTTTCGCATAAATGTACGCTCCAATAGAATACAAGCCAATCTTTATATAAATCTAAGCTCAAATCTACCAATAAACACATCGTTTTTCAAATTCACATGTCATTTGTCAATCAATGTCAAATGAAAGAAATGACTTTTGAATTTTTCCAATTGCCAGTTGTTTTGGTTTTTTTTTTTTTTTTTTTTTTTTTTTAGCTATTAATGTGCTTCAAAAAAACTGACAAACCTCTAATCCTTTTATTTTTACTAAAGTCTATTTCATATCCTTTAATTTCAAGTCATCTTTTCTTTAACTTCTAATCATAAAAAAAGAGGAAAACATGGATTAAAAATAGTTGTTTTGAAAATAGTTTGTTTTGAATAAAGAAATGTCCTTTGAATCCAACTCGATCTTCTTGTCTATCCTTTCATCTCTTTTATGCATCAATTTTACTTAAACTTTCCAATTGCAAATTTTTTAGAATTAAAAATTTTTTCTTTTAATCAGTTAAGGTTTAAAAGGAGAGAAACCTTAATGATTAATAAAAGTTTTAAAGTTTTTTACTTTGAACATTTCATTGCCTTCCTCATTTAAACTTCTCATTACCTTTCTCAAAGTAAGAAAGAAGAAAAGCATCCACTACTGGTGATAATAAATAAATTAATGTTGATAACTAATAACTAAGAATTAATCAGACCATGTAAATAATTATTATAATTATTTCATGTTATTAATTAAACAGTTATTAAATAAAAGGTTACTAAGCAATTATCAGTTATTAAGCAAAAGTTCACACGGTATACACGAAAGTTCACATGAAAGTGGTACCTCATGCTTGCATCTCACTTGAATTAATTAATCATTTTTGCATGCATGAAAACAGCAAGCTCTAAAGATAATGGGTCATTATTTAAAAAGCAGAAAAGAGTTAATTAAAGTAAAATGAGCCTTATTGACTTACTTGATAACTTATTTGCTGACTAATAAGGCACACATGTTGCTCCAATACTCGCCGATAAAAATCATTATCTTTCCAGCCAAATATTGGAGCCAATGAAATGAGTAATGATATGAGCCAAATAATGCCTAACATGCTAAATATACGATATGGTGTACGATTCTGCACATATGATACATCGGTAATACCCCAATAACGATCCAATGCTAAAAGAAAATAATTCATATTGAAATTTAAATCAAATTTAAAGCATCAAAAATTAACATTGAAATTTCAGTTAAATAATTGAAAAAAATATTTTGCAAATAAATTTTTTTTTTACCTATTGCAACTAAATGTAGAATTGAGCTTGTACAGACTAATACATCAAAACTAATCCATAAATCACATAACACTATGCCAAATGTCCATGCAAATGTCACTGTTGACCAAGCACCTAATGGTGCCACTATTACGCCCACCTGAAAAAACATTCCAAAATTTGCTAAAGATTTTCATTTTGAAAGAAATATTTGAAAACAATCATTTATCTAATTCCAATACTGTAAATAGTAATAACAATGTTGAAAATTAATTAATATCATCGATTAGTGTTTTTTCTTCCATGAAGAGATGTTTATTTTCAATGAGCAGAAAAAAATTTTTATCAAATAACAATTTTAATTTCAATTTTTTTTTTAAAATTCATTGCAAGAAAAATAAAAACTAACTAATAAATCAGCAACAGCAAGCGAAAAAATCAGATAATATTGGGGACGAGTTTTGAGATCACGTTCAATAAGAATAGCAACAATAACAAATAAATTACCGATGATACAGGCCATAATGAGTACAGATAAAACAGCACCAATTATTGCCATCTGTTATATGTATGATAATTTCTTTCATTTTAATTACATTTCTTAAGTTTCATTCAATTAGAAATTTGTCCATTTCCAATTCATTTTATAATTCAAATTTATCTCATTTAATCTCCTTTTTAAATTTTTAATCAGTTGTCTCGTGTTTCTTCCTCTTCCATCATCATTTTTTTTCGATCACAGTTATCGATTGTTGTTTCTCGCATTACTTTCATCTTTTTTTAGCATTGATTTCTTTTAAATTTTGCTTAATTTTTTGATTTTCAATTAATCATTTCTTCTCTCTCAATACTATTTTTTCCTATTGATTCTTATAGTTCAAAATTCAAAAAATTGTTTTAATTAATCAAAATAAAATCAAAAAATTATTTCATTGCAAAAATTCCACCAATTATTTCACTAATAAAAAGATGTTAAATATCAATTCTGCACCAGCATCTTTTTTTGCGCTATTTATTCTCAATAACGTTGAAAAAAAAACAAATAAAAAATGAACAAATATAAAAATAATTTTTCCCAAATTGATTTCCAAAAAAAAAAAAAAAAATTAAAAAATTGAAATAAAAAAAAAGAAAGAAGCAAAAATAAATAAGTAATAATTGCAAGTTTGCAGCATTCAATAATTAAAATAATTGTAAAACAATATAGCAAATAAATGAACTATGAACTGAAATGTAATTGAAAAGAAATTAAATCTTAATTTCAAGTCTTTAAGATTGAATATTTCTGTTTTTCTTTTTTTTTTTTTTTTTTTTATAGCAATAATAGAAAAATTAAATGAAATTATGGATACAAAATATAAAAGAATATTAGCAATAGAAATTATCGCTTTGAGTAATTTTAATTATTTTTTCTTAGTTTTCAATAATTTCACGTTGATTAATGAAAGGTTTTAAATAACGAATTTGAACGTAAACACGTAAAAACGTGTAATTTGTATGTGGTTAGCAATGTTATTAAATGGAAAATAAATCCTTGAATTACTCATATGTGTGAAAAAAATATCTGTTGAATCAACAGGTTTTTAATAATGTAAAAAGACAAGACAAATAATTGAGAAATGACATTGTTTTAATTGAGAAATGACACCACAATTACCTTAATTGCATCGGTTGTATCTATTACTTCCGTCAAATTTTGTATTGCCGTTATTGAAAATGAAATAGTTTCCGGTAGTACCGAATTATTTGTTGATGGAATAATTCGAGTTAAATTTAATTCCATCGTGAAATTATCGCAACAAAAGTCATATATTCCATTCAAATTGTCCACTAGTCATATTTATTCATTTCATGTAGAATCTGTGCACATTGGAAGGATGAAAAGTTATTTTCCTGTAAAAATAATTTTTAAAAAAAATTTGTTTTCTAAATTTAGAAAAAATTTCAAAATTTTAAAATTATAAATTACACAACTATGATTTCGAAAAAGAACAAAAAAAAAGCATTCATAATTGCATGCACGAAAATATTTGATGCGCGTTTTTTGATTAAAATTAAATTTTCTTTGCAATTAAAACATAAGAGGATGTTTATTGTGAAAAAGATAAATCAAATTTTAAATTTATTTCATTTTGTTGTTGGAGTTTAAAATTCAAAGTTATAATGATGGACTTCAAATATCTATCATTTCTGATTTTGTGGGATATTTATCATCAATGAAAATAGAAGTTTAAAAAAACAAAGACAATCAATTGAAATTTGAGAATTTCAGGTTAGCAAATTAAACTATTAATAATCCAAAGAACAAAATTTTTCAGCAATTAGCATCATTTCATATAGAACAGACTAACAATGCATTTTTGCTCTGTAATTAATTTAAGCCATTTCATTCAAACAAATTCCACCAGTTAAATGATAGTTTTTTTTTAAATTTGCAAAATTTAATCAAACTGCAATAAAATTAATCAAAAAGAAAGAAATGCGATGAGTTATAAAAATTTATTTGAGATGTAGAGAAAAAAAACAAAGAATACAAAGGAAAGAAGGACTGAACTCAATTTAAGTCGACAGCTGAAAAAAAAGTTTTTGCTCATGTTGTCCAGAACATTATGAATATTTAATTTGATTCCGGGCAGATGGGAAAATAAAAAATTAGCTGTTCTACCCACTACCTCTTCCTTCTCCCATCACTATTGCTAATCCAAGAATAATCCATTATTTTAGCTTGGCTCAATTTGTTTCTGAGTACATCTATTTGGCTCAAGTAATCAATCATTTCAATGAATGTTATGAACTGAAATCAGTAATATAAAAAATATGAAAAGTATAAAGTTTTGAAATTTCAACTGGAAATTATTGGAAGAAAAGATAGAGTGATAATTCGATTTTTTTTCTTTTTTACATTAATTATAATCTAATTTTCTAAAATCTGTTCGGTCATTATTACTGCTTTAAAAGGACAAATTTAAATTTTACTAGGAAAATTAATTTGGAAGGAAAACGAGTGAAGCATTTTTAAATTAGCAACAAATTTATGGCAATAGTAAATTTGAACCAAAGATTGCATAGGTATTTGTTTTTGTAAATATTTAAAAGTTTGAAAAGAAAAAAACAGTCTTATCAAATCCTTTTTGATAATTTGACAGAAATAGTGAAAAGATGGAAAAGTCTTTAAAAACGATGGCATTTTAAATTTTAACATAAAAGGAGCACTCCTAAAAAAAAAAAAAAAAAAAAAAGATTGCAATTTATTCTGCTTTTCTGATTTTGAAAATAAAAACAAGTTTTGTTTGTTTTTTCTTCAACTTAAGTAATTAAATTTTTAAATTGCTCTATATTTCTTTGCATTTAACAATAATATCTTATTGCTTCTTTAATTCATTTTATTGGCTGCGCTAATTGCTAGTTTGTTTGTGAGTATTTTAAAAAAGCTTACAGCGAGAAATAAAAGCTTTGTAGTAGATTTTTTTAAAAAGTGCATGACAAGTTTAGGTTGAACAAGTGTTTTTATTCAACGATAACCTTTCCTGGCTATGCTTTGACTTTTTTAATTTCGTTATGCGTATGCTTCATTAATAACTTTGTATTATTTTCCATGGTGTTAAAAAAAAAAAAAACGACATTTTAGATTTGAGAATGAAAAAAAACTATATTTGGATTGAATGAATTTCAATTGGAAATTTAAATAAAATTTTTAATGAATTGCTTCTGCATGATGTTTCAGAGGGTACTTTTTCTATCTATGAGAAAGATTAGTAATTCAATTCTCATTCATTCATACTTTCTCAAAAATAACTCGAAAGGGAAGTATATATCATCATTGTAGGCGAATATGATGATGTCTTTATAATAATCATCTCGTCCAGTAACTTGAGATTTAATTTTGAGGCATTGACGTAAATTTAATGTTGAGTCATTTATGCTGTAGAGACACCTAACGTCGCGAAAATGGCTTAACTCTTTTTATTAAATCTAATAACAATAGATAGACTTGTTGAATAATTGAATACTTCGAATAAAGAAATTTGTACTGAAGTATAAAATCAAAATACGACATTTGATTTTGCAATAGGCTCGTAGAGTATGAGCCTTTAGAATATGATAAATATGAGCTTTTCGAAGTTATAAATCCATTAGAAGTAAAATAATAAAGATGGAAATAGCTAAAATAATAAAGATGGAAATAACTAAAGATATAAGAAACTTCAATAAAACTTTTTCACCTTGCACTTCGTTGTCACTTCCTTGACTCTGTTCCTTAGAGATCAAAATATAGCATTGAAAAATAATGAAATATTATTACTATGGGAAGGATGATAAATAAAACTTTGATTTTTCTCAAAGATTGCGAAATTTTTTTAATTTTTTTAAATGAAATAGAAAAATTTTCATTTCATGAAATCTTGAATAATTTTTGGAATGTTTAATAATTTATTGTAAATCGGGAAAAATACGGCATATCGCTAATTTCTTTTCTTTGAATTGGATATTACTCATATAAATCACTATTATTCATAAAAATCACCGATAAGTACTTACTATGGCAACTGCATTTATTGTAACAATAATAAAAATGATTTCATTTTCATTACAATAAATAGAGTAAATGAATAAACATGTTGATAAAAATAAAACATATCAAAAAAACATTTTCGATCATAATCATTAATTCATTAAGACATTAATATTTGCAGTCATTAAGATAAATAGAGCAAATAAAAAACATGTCAATAAAAGATTTTCCATTATATGATAATCATTAGCTAATTAAGATTTTACAGTCATTAAGACAAATAAAGTAAATGAGTAAAACATGTCAACAAAACATTTTCAATCATAATAATTAATTTATTAAAATATTAATATTTGTAATTTCATTACGATATTAATATATCCAGTTATTAAGATAAATAAAGTAAATGATAAGATAATAAAATAGAAAAAGGAATGGAATGAATTAATTATTATTTCATTAAATTCTTTTTTGTACATCTTTTTATGTAATGAAATGGAAAATAAAAAATTAACGAATAAAATGGAAATTAAATAAATGTCACATATACAAGTGCACATGGCGACAAATTGTATTTTTGAAATGAGCAGGATTTTTGTCATTTTGTCCATTTTTTAAAACCAAAGTCTTATTCCAGCGCAAGAGGAAATAAATGTTAAAAATAAATTTGTTACTTTTTAATGTCCACTTCTGACAACAAACAAAAAATTTTTCAATAATATGGTTGTTGTGAGAGAGTTGAATGGATCCAACTGAAACTTTTTTTCTCCTTGTTAATTTTGAAAATGTAAGAAATGGAATTTCGGCGCAACACAGACACTAAACAATTTAATTAAACATAAATTGTGATGTAATTGATTTTAAAATGCTTCTTTTAGGACTAAGCTTTTTATTTTTGAAAAAGAGATTTGTTTCTACTAAGCAATTATTTTCAAATTAAAAAAAATCAAAGTCAATTTTTGCACTATTATTTCAATTCTTTACTTTACAATAGCATCTGCATGCTATTGTGAAGTGGAAATGAAATAGACCTCTTGACATTTATTGCTGAACTATAAAACTTGTTTCTCGAGCGAGCTTTTTCTGTCAAATGTCAAGAAAATTTGCCAAAAAAATAATTCAATTTTTTCCGCTTCCTTACATTTTGTCGAAATTCGCAAAATATATTTCGAAATATTTTTCTGACAAGAGAAATCTAAAAAAATGGAAAAATCAGAAATGATTAATCATGGGAAAATTTGTTCGTTAAACGCGGTTTGTTATTTAAATTTAAAATTGAATATTTCTATGTTATTTCGAAAATGGAAAATGGAAAATTCACTGAAGAAATTTTACAATTCATTCAATTTACTATTGAAATAATTTCAAAATAAAATCAAGAAGTTTTCTTCAACATATATAAATGATATATGTTAGCAGAACTGATAATATTCATAAAATAAATCATTGTATGAAGAAATAACTTACTGTACTGATAAGTTTTCATGATTCTAAAGAAAACTTCAATAATTTTAATGAAAATTCACTCATACTGTAAGCTTTAAGAGTATTGTTGCCTGCGAAACAAAAAAAAAAACCATAGTAACTATGGCTTAAAAAATTTGTTTTCTTTTTTGTTTTTAATGATATTTTTGAAAAGAAAATTATCAATTGATATCTTACGAACAGAAGAAATGTTTATTAAAAATTATTTTACTAATAATAAAACAATTCACTAATTCAAAATTCAAAAAATTCAATTCACTAATTAAGAAAGTTAATACTGCGAAATTAATTTTAAAAATAAGCAAAACTCGAAAGAAAGAAAGAATAGATGTCTCCACTTCAAAACAAAACTTCAGATATTTGTAGGAAATAAGAAATATCAAATTTAGAAAGACGTTTTAATAATGTATAGATGCATGCATACCTGTGATATACTCTCGCTTCCTTGCGCAGGCAAAGTTTCTGTAAATAGAATTTATTATTCCTAAAGATACAAAATAATCAATCGATTCAGTCCTTTTTCCGAAGTTAATATATTCATCTGATTTTGATTAAAAATTTTAACATAGAATTAAAAAGAATTGCCAAATAAATGAATGACACAACATTAGCATAAACATTCTGAAAGAAAAATAATCCAATTCTTTTCCGGAAGCCAATATATTTAGCCTCTCCACAAGCTCGTTAAAAAAAATAAAATATTCTTTAAATCATTAAATCATTAATTAATGAAAAAAATTTTATAGAATTCAATTAATTTATAGTTAATAACTTTATATAGTTGCAATAATCATTTTTCAAAAAAATGATAGAATCGAAAAACTGCCTAAGAACGAAATGAACCACTATTCTGTTTTCTTTAACTCACTTTCATTTTTCAACATGTCGCCTCTTTATAAGTTTATAGAACAATTGGCCAATTGTGATTTCCATCTCTGGCTGAAAATATCAATCAATTTCGTGTTATGTCATGCCATTTGTTATTTTGAATTAAAATAGAATTAGTAATAACTGATGATCATAAATAACTCGTGCTCTTTCCATATTTTCAACAAGATTTGTCACTTTTTCTTTGAATTAAAATGTATCATTTTAAGTGAAGTTAAATCGCGAAGTTGTAAAGAAAAAATTGTTTGTTTTCAAACTAGTTTTTCTTCATAAGCGATATTGAATTCAAAATAAAAGAAATAAAAACAATTAATAATTTTTTTTAGCTAAAAATCTATGATGGTCAATTTTTTTTTTTTTTTTTTGTGATTAAATTGAAACTTAAAAAACTCAAATACATTATGCGTTAGGTCAATAAAAGTTAAGAAGTGTAGATTTAGTGATTTATCTCTATACAGGTGACATCACACACATGTGATATATATGACAAAAATACACAAATATATACACACAGAAATACACACATACTACTTTTTTAATGAAACATCATAAAAATTTCATCGTAATTGTTTAGCAACTTTCGTAACTGAATAACTTATAATCAAATTCAGAAATAGTAAAATTAAAATTTCAATCTCTTTTCTTACATTAAAAATGAAACAATCTTAATTAAAATTAAGCTTGCCGTATCTTTCTTACCAATAAATCCGTGTAATGTTAAATAGAAGTAAATAAATTTGATATTTTTATATCATAATTAAAGTTTTTTTTCTGATAAATATTTACTGAACAGTATTTCAAATTGGAAAAATTATCCATCTTATTGTACAGTTCGAGAAAGATATTTTGGCTACTGGAAATGATCGCCGCTAATTTATTCTTATTTCAATTAAAATTATTATAAATAATTTTTTAATTTAAGAGAAAATGCAATTTTAAATTGAAAAATTTTTACATTGTTCGATTGATTATTCATTGGTAAAATATTCAGAGTGTTATCAATGAATGAAATAAATTGAAATTTAATAAAATGAAACAGCTATGTAAACAAAAATAAGTAAATAAATTTTATTACTGTGCTCTTATTGCTAATATTTATTTCAAACAAAACATAAGGATAGTGCTGTTGACAAAGTTGACATATAACTGTTGGCAAATTTTCTCTTTCTCCCATCATTTAAGTTATTTTATCATTTCTTACTTTTTTTTGTGCTTCAATTAATTTTAATTTATTTGATCCAAAATAGTATGATTGGTAGAATAGATTAAAGTAACAGGATTACTGATTGTAATATGAAGGAGAAGTAATGATATTATGTTAAATTTCGTATATCTTACTTTGCATTCTTAAATGATTGCAAAATAGGCATTACAGTAATTAAGGCTATATTTCTTTTAATATAATATTAACTCTGAATTGTTTTCCTTTTTTTTCATTATTATCATAAAATTTTTTGTAAATTTTATTCGATGATAATTCATTCAAGAGCTTAGCGAAAAGTTTCATTGCATTAGATATGAATGTTTGCCTAGTAGTTCAAGGGACAACAAAAAGCTTTTAACATTACGGAAAAGTTCACAACGGCCAAGCTTTTGTTTCTTTTTAATTTATTAAGAATTTTTGAATGGAATAAATCTGATGATATTTTCTTTTTAACTTATTGATCTTTTCTTAGCCTATTGTTCAACTTTGAACTTTACCAAGTAATGATTTGAGGTAAGTTTTGCAGCTATAAAATTTTCAAAGTTAAACAAAAAAAAGTAAAGCACAAATTTCATTTTCAATATTTCATTTTGGTAAAAATCCAGAATGTTGAAAAATGTTACAACATTTTCGGTGTAAACAAGTTTGACAATTGAAATATGTAAACATGTCTGATTAAATTTAAAATAAATTTGAGAGATATTTCACGAAGTTACTAATGGATATTTTATCTAATTGAAATAAGAAAAATAATTCTGAGCAATCAAACTATGAATTTACGAAAATTGAACGAATTTTGGATAAAAAATTCTTTCGAAAGTAATTATGTGTTACTTAAAATTACATGAAAAAAAATATATGTTTGAGGTCCGAAAACTTTTGAGTGTAATCGAAAACTTTTGAAAGAATTGAACTTAATCTCAGTGATATTTTTTTTTTAATTGAATTGATTCGAATTCTTGTTTAGATTCAAATAGATCGATAGTTTAGACTTTTACTCAAAGAATGAGACATATATTTGATTAGAAACTTTCTTCCATAACCTCACTATCAATCGATAACTTGATAACTGAATGTCAACTTTGATTAATAGCTTAAGTGTTTAATAGGATGAAAGAAAAAATGATAATTATCAATTTTGTATTTTGTTTTAAACCAATTTTTCATTCGCTTAATAACAGTGAAGAAATGTTCCTAATGTTAGTGAAAAAAAGGTCTAAAGAATAAATGAAAGATTTAATCAAAAATAAAAAAGAAATAAAATTTTTTTTACACTTTTAATTTCTTCATTAATAAATTCATAAGGCCTTTTTTCTCTTGGAGTAATGCAAAAAAAAAAAAAAAAAAAAAAGATTTTGTTACAATGATAATGACTTATTTGAAATAATAATCATTTTAAAAAATATTATCGAACAGTTCAATGTTTCCAAATTAATAACTAAACTTTTAAAAAATAAAACAAAAAAAAAGATGAAGCAAAAAGCGGTTTTTATTTTTCTCTGAAAAACTAATGTTAATGAAGCTTGGCAAGAATATGATGCGATTAGGCTTAGGCTAACAATTAAGCATTTTTATGGTATGTACTTAAAGCCTCTCAAACTTCATTTCCTTTATGCTTTAATTGCTTTCTAAAGTAAAAAATTTTTAAGGGCTAATTCATCGAATCGATTATTAACTGCATTGTTATTTGAGTTCAGCCAGACTGATCAATTCATTCGTTTTTGTAAAGTGCTGGACGATGATTATTAAAATAATTACTTTCAAATTAAAATATTGAAGTAAATTTTTTAAAATTTTCCGAGCATATTATAAATTTGAAAAAAAATAAGACAATTAAAGAAATGAATCATTGGAATTCTATGTTATCATATCATAATAATTAATGAAAACAAATTGCTCAAAAAAAACAAAAGTTTTATCAATTTTCTAAAATTTGAAATTATAATGTGAAAAATGAAAATGTAATGTTAATCGATCTAGCATGCAGCCATTTATTAAATTTGTTTCAGTTATACTTCTGTATCTTAATTAACCTTTTGCAACGATTTTTGGAACTTATTTGGAATGGATGATCCTACCACGGCTAACATAGCTTATAACCTTATAATCATAAAGGCGTGCAAGCCTCTTCCATCAAGACGACAAGAGATGTTCGTAGAAAAAAGGTTTATCATATATCATTACCATAAAAGGTTTATCATATATCATTACCATAAAAGGTAGTTTAAATTTTAGGTTTCAAAAAATACTAATAATTGACGAAAAATAAATGGCTGAAAGGGAAGAAATCAGAAAAAGAAATCTTTGGAGAAACTGAAAAGCAAAGAGGATTAGAAAAGAGAAGCGAAGTGATAAAATGATAGCAAGCGAATTTCATTAACTGCTTGTTCCAATTTCTAATCGCCCCTTTGCTTGAAAGAGAGCATTTACGATGAGAAAAATGAGAAACAAATGGATTGGAGAAGTGAGAGAAAGGAGAAAAAAAATTAATTTTGAAAACATTTCAAGAATCAACAATTCAAATATCTCCTACGCAAATTCAGCTAGTATTAAATTTTAACATTTACATAGAAATCTTCTCGAAATAACTTAATGTCGATTTATTTTTCCAAAAGTGATCTAAGAGATGAAATTCGTGAAAGTTAACCAACTTCACAAAATGATTTGAAAATTTTCAAGCATCAATCAATTTCCAGTTTCTGATTGTCGATTCAAATCTCACCTATAATTTCATCTTCCAGATTTAATAATAATTAATTTTTGATTCAGTTGAAAATGGCAACTGGATGACAAAGGCCGGAAGCGAAACTGCCGAACAGTCATTATCTTACTCACCGAAAGAGCTTTACAACCCAAAGGCCTTCTTCACTCATGCGGCATGGCTGGATCAGGCTTTCACCCACTGTCCAATATTCCCCACTGCTGCCTCCCATAAGAGTCTGGACCATGTCTCAGTTCCAGTGTCGCTGATCATCCTCTCAGATCAGCTATAGATCACTCCTTTGGTAAGCTATTACCTTACCAACTAGCTAATATAGGCCTCATCTAATAGCAATAAATCTTTCCTCCGTAGGGCGTATACGATATTATTTGCCGTTTCCAACAATCATTCCGTACTACTAGGTCGATTCCTATACATTACTCATCCGTCTGCCACAAGTTATACCACAGCAAACTACAGTATAACTCCGTTCGACTTGCATGTGTAAACCTGCCGCCAGCGTTCATTCTGAGCCAGGACCAAACTCTCAAATTTAGACTTTAACCTATGAAAGGTTGAGGGTACGTCGGATAAACCCGATAAAAAATAATTAGCTTTATATTGTTGTCTTTATTTCTACTTTAGAAATACTTCAATCTCCAACTATTCAAACAACTTTGAAAACATTGTTATGTGATATAATTGCTATGTCAATAAGTTCATTATCATTTCATTATTGCAGCTCTCAATGAACCGTGTTAACTATGCTTTAACAAATTAGTAAACTCATTGCTCAACTAATTAGAATAATGTATAGAAATATTCCACTTACCCTACTTGATCAATTTATTTACTGATCAAGTAAATTAATTAGCCGACTAATTTGAGTTTTCAATTACAATAAAATGTGCTTCAAAATTTGGCATAAAACTGTAAGTTAGTAGATGGCATAGCCAAGGTAAAATCTTTCATTGTACTATTGATTGCAGTGGAGAATAGTTCTGAACGCTTTACAAAGCAAATGTTGAAATTTCAAAAACTGAAATTAGATGAGAATTAGATCAGAACGATAAAAGATCAGAATGGTAATGAATCACATCATATGGCAATGAAACATTATCATATAGTTATATCATCATATTTGGTTGCTGTAATGAATAAGTCACACAGGTGATATTTTTGACCCGTTTAATCATATTTCTAACTCAAATGTACCATACCCAACTTGATAAATAAATCATTGATAATGTATTAATTAAAGCGTGAATTATCGTAATTTTATTGTATAAATGGTATGAGAAAGAAAGCGAGAGAGAGAAAGAGAGAGGGAAAAAAAGATGAAGCCCTGATAGACTGAATTTGAAAATGAAAGTTTCGCTCCACTATTCATCTATAGAGCACTAAACTTTCAAAGGGGAAATTTAACTCAGTTAAAATCCAATTACATCAATTGAAACTTCTATTCTGAAAAGAAGCCATTGATTTAAATCTCATTAAGTATTAGTGAAAGAAAATTTACTTTAAATTATTTATTTGAAATGGTTAACAAATTTTTTTTGTGGAAGAAGAAAGTAATGAATTATTAGTTTGGTTAAAAAAAAGGAAAGCAAAAAAATTCAAAACTAATTTAGTCTCAATTTTTCTGCAAGAATCTTTTTTTATTCTCTGGCAGATTTGCAGAGAAAAAAAAAATCAATGAGTAAAATTTGCATTTTAACTTAATTTTCCATTGCTTTAATTGCTATTGAGAATAATGGTATGAGTAGAAGAATGATTGCTTCAAATCATTAAAAATTAATTAAAACATTTTACTTTAAAACATTTTTATTGATCTCATATTTTAATTCCATTATGTAATGCCTCGCAATGCTTCTATTTAAATAAATTAAAAATTAAACAATTATTTCGTTGTTATTTAATTTGAATTTTAAACTTTGAATTGCAACAGCAGAAAATTGGGTCCCGAACAGAATGTCAGGTTACGGTGGTTGTTTTTCTGTTGGCAGTTGTTTCAACGATTAATGCTTGTAATTCGGATGAGCTGACCTGGATGTGGTATCAGAAGTGGGCATGGAGTAATATCTGATGATAGATCTTTTATGGAAATCAAATTTTGGCAAATTTCATTTTAAATAGGCAAATTATTTCTATTTCAGAAAAATGGATGATGATAATCTAGCAATTACAACGTTGAAAATTTTAATTATCGGTGAAAGTGGTGTCGGAAAGTCAAGGTTACCATTTCCTAATTTTGATGTTTACGTGTACGTGTACATAAGCTTATGAAATAAGGGGCATTGATATGCGTAATTATGCGACTACACACGTTGGCATCCGTTTTTTTTACGTAACTTGTAATGAGTTTTTCATCGAGACTTGTAAGTAATAATATTATATGATATGATGTTGTTTTAAAAATAGTGTATAACTGGTAATAAATCAAAAAAAAAAATTGAATAAGAAGATAATTTGCAGATTTCAATAGACAAATTCATCATTTAAAAAAAAAAACTGCAAAAATTTTTGCTGTCAACTGAAATTTATTTCAGCTTGATGTTAAGATTTGTCGATGACACATTCGATCCAGAAATCGCTGCAACGATTGGTTGGTTTTTTTTTCCCATTATTTTGTGATAATATGAAGAGGCATTTTTAGAACTGTAAGATATCATTAATAAATATCAGATTATGTTCATATTAAGGAGTTGATTTTCGAGTTACATCAATGATGGTCAATCAGAATCGAGTGAAATTAGCTATTTGGGCAAGTTTTTTTCCATTTCTTTATTATTTATTTTGATGACATACTTCACATTCCGATTACTATATTAGATCTAGTCATTTTTTTATTTTACGGATGGGTGAATATTTGTATCAGCTATATCATTAATCCGGCTTGTGCTGTCATTAATTTGGATTATCTAGGCTTAAGCACGATAAACACTTAGCAAGGACTGCATGGAACTTTTGTATATCTCGTATGTTTCATTACTTTATAATGATTGACTTTTCTAAAAAAGTGTTGGAGTCTGATTTTCCGAGCAATACAAGCAATAGTTCAGAAATATATTTTTCGACCTGCATGTTAAATGCTTATGCGCTATGTTTTGCAGGACACAGCTGGACAAGAACGGTTTCGTACTTTAACGCCAAGTTATTACAGGGGAGCGCAAGGAGTGATATGTGGTATTTGACGATTTTTAATTCTTCCTTGATATTATATGATAAGTAATTGGATTGACCACTTATTTGGATACAGTGATATCATGAATATGAATGTCCATGTAATTGGTGTTCTTGTCATCAATGTCCCTGAGTTATTGGAGCCGTGTAGATCATTTTCTTGTGTTTGTATGTTTGATCTTTCTAACCACTGCTAATATGAATTTAATTTACTGCTGGACGATCTTTAATTAAGTGGCATATTCTATCTTTCAGTATACGACGTATCAAATTACCAAACATTTGATCAGCTTGGCCACTGGATGAATGAATTAGACACGTATTCAACCAAATTAGATGCTGTGAAAATGCTCATTGGAAATAAAATTGATATAGTAAGTTATTTGATAGCGAATTGTAAATGACTTTTGTATAGCCAAAAAATATTGTTGTTGTATAGATTATAAGATGCTTTTATAGTCCTCTAGAGAGGTTACTCGAGAAGAAGGCTTGGAATTCGCAAAGAAATATCGCATGCTATTTATTGAAGCAAGTGCTAAAACTCGTGAAGGTGTACAATGCGCGTTTGAGGAACTTATTGAAAAGGTTTATATTCACTTCATTCTGTATTTTTTTTCTCTGGAATTAAATTAGCATTGTGTGCGTAGTATAGTTTACCTCTTATTATTGACCGATATACACCTGTGTATGCACGTTATACATAAGTGTATTGGGTTTTTAAATTCAATGCAAATGTTAAACTATTCTACCTGCTATTTTATTATTGATGGCTGACAACAAAGTGTATTTTTTCTTTCGTGGCAATGCCAATGATGTGAACTAGCCAATTTTGACTTTATTTGTGATGGCTTAACTCTCTGAGTTAAGGAGAAGCGAGCTGAGGCATGCAACTTATACGAGAATAAAAAATTATATTTTCACATTTATAACTTGATATTTATGAAAAATTTTTTTAGATTTTGAAATTTTTTTAGGTTTTGAAAAATTTTTTTAGATTTTGCAAACTCCCGGACTGTGGGATAGCGATCGATCAGCATTTGTTATCGGCAATGATGCATATCAGACTGCTGGTAATTGTGCATGTTGATGTATAAAACAGCTTCGGACTATTTTATTTGCTATGCCTGAACGAAACACTTAAAGTTGTCCAATTTACTTCTGTTTCAAATATGATGTTTCCATGCTCATTAGAAACAGAACAGCCATGATGATTCTTCTTTTTTATTGCTGTATACTTCTTTCACTTTGTGACCTCAATCTACAGTTGCCATCAGCGATGAAAACTATGGAGAAGTTATTGCTAATGTCGCTGCTCAACGTGTCACGTTGTGAAACGAATTTTTTTGTAAATGATTCAATTGCTGTGAAGGTGATTTTCTTTTCTGAAACTAGCCAAAGTAGTTGCATGGATGTTATAAGATGTTTCCCTCAGATAATCTATTCTAACATACCGTCCGGTGTGGAGTTTTACCAATTTGGCTAAATGTATAGTCTTCCTTTCAACTTTTTTTCCCATTAATAGATGAATGGATATGGTCGGATTTGACAGTGCTTTATTTATTGGCAATGATATCATTTATTTCGACTTATCTTTTTTCATCTATCGAATCTCTTTTTCAATTGAAAATAATCATTTATATATATTGAAATATGAGATATAATATTGATAAATTTGAAACAATTTGCCATATCTTTTTTTTGTGTACTACTAAAAATGATTCGCAGTATTATGATTGTGGTAGATATATACTGATAAATTTGAAACAATTTGTCATATTTCTTTTTTTTGTATACTATTAAAAATGATTCGTAGTATTATGATTGTGGTAGTTAATCTATTTTTTTTTTAGAATTAGTTAGTCAGTAAAAATAGATAATTGTAGATTTTAAAGAGGATGAATCTGACAACTTGAGTTTTGTGACCTAGAAATAGGCAGAGATCCCATCAGCAACAGATTCTGTCTTTCAGACTACTTGACCTATTTGAACTACAAATTTAAATTCGAAGTAAATTTCGTTCTTCTTTTTCCTAGACATTTTGCTGGAATAATCTTGTTTTATACACCGGTGAACATATAGTATTCAGGGTTAAATTCATCTCATTTTCATAAAGTGCTGTAAATAGCTGAGTTATTCAAGGAATGTTAATACTGCATAAAATTTGTTGAAAAACCTACAATAAACAATGAGGAAAATTACAGTATAGTCTTATCAATGCTGTATGATAAATATTGATAATACTGCTAGTAATTAATAAAGTTCATTTCAATGTAACCGATAAAAGTTGGCAAATTAATTAAGTTAGCAAAATCAGCCTAGATAAATGTTGCTGTGATCATAATTTTGTCATAAAATTCAGTTCTATAATATAAACATTTATTTATGATAAAGAGATTCACAATTATTCATGCTTTATAATCAATAAAATCCATTTCAAGTATTACCAATAGAGGAAAGCTAGCTGGCAAATTCAATTTAGATATATATAACACAATGATCAATAATAAAGAGAAAAACAACATATTTAATTCAATTTCTAGCTATAGTGATTGATAGTTATACATTAGCAATAAGATATAATGAAAATTTTATTTGTAAAAAAAGTTTACATTTACATAAATAATTTATAAAAGCAATTAGCTATTATTTGCTTAAATAGAAATTAAAAAATATTTATCAATTAACAATTTTCTTCTCAAAAAAGTTTAAATATATGAAGATATTTTCTTTTATTTATAATTTCCCCTAAATTGTACATCATATCTATTGCTGACAAATGAGATGACATCGATTTTTTTTTTTCCTATTAAAAAATTATCTGAAAAATGAGAGAGAGACAAAGAGAGAAAGAGAGAGAGAGAGAGAGAGAAGAAGCGGGAAGATGAATGGAAAATTCATTGTTACTTTGAATTAGTAGAAGAAAGAAAAAATTATAAAAGGAGAAAGAGCGAAAGAAAAAAGCGAACTAAAATGGATCATTTAATGTTTAATTAGGCACATACATATAGATGTATTAACAGGCTTGTTAAGTTTGTTATATCATTAAATGAATTTTTTAATTTCATTTTTTACTTTTCCTTTATTTTTTTTTTTTTTTTTTTTTGTTAAAAAATTATTTCAGATTTTATTCATAGAAATTATTCAATAGGAATTTTTAATTTGCTGTTGTATTTTAATAAAATGCATGAAATATTTTATATCCACTTTGTTAAAACGTCACCCTCTCTCTCTCTCTCTCTCTCTCTCTCTCTCTCTCTCTCTCTCTCTCTGTCCCCTACTACTTTTTCTTTAAAGAGATTTATAAAGAATAATGTTGCAGTGTTAAATTGCCAATGAAATTTAGATAATTTTTCTGATGAAATTTTGAAAATTTGAGAATTAAAAAAAAAAATTTGCTCCAATATATCAAATATAACAGAATTAAGTGACATCAATTATTTCAGGAAGATTTGTGTAAATAGCAATGTAATGTAAACAAAATTTCGATGCTTATGTTGACTTAACAAATGAAAAGTTGTTGAAAAAAATTTTTTTGCTCATTTTGTTATATTATTAATGGAAATTGTAAATTTCGTTAATGTAGACATATAGTACAAAGGTAATTAGAATTAAGAGAGAAATCTTTTCAATCATTTAGCAACATTTTTCGATCCAATTCAGATACTATCTACCAGTAATGAATCATTGAAACAGGTCAATAAAGCAGGATGATATTGGAATAAAATTTTTAAATTGGTTAAAATAAGGCAATGGAAAGTATCAATGATTTAATTTATTCATAGATCAATGATATTTAATTTATTCATTGAGCATATGAATGTTTCAGATTTAAACTGCTAAATCTTTAATACTACACTGATTAAAATTTCAAAAAAAAAAATTGGAAAGAATTAGAAATAAATTGTATTTCATTTAACGTAACTCTCTTCAATTCCCAATACAGTCATTAAATAGAGTGTGTATGATATTGTCTAACTTAATCAGTTGGAAGTACTATTACTTGAAATAGTAGTTAATTAAATCTAATGTATACATATAAAGAATGTCGATCAATTTATTTTATTTAATGAAATATCGTTTTTAATTTCCTCCTTTCACTTATATACTTTTATATCTTTTTCAAATATTAATTTCAAAGTAAACTTTGAGAGAGATCTATTTCTCTTGCAATGCAAAGAGAGAGAGAGAAAGAAGGAAATGATGACGAACTGATTTTATAATTTTATCAAATGAATATGTTATTTCGAAAAAAAAAAAGGATTTTCATCCATAATGAATAATTGGTGAAAAATTTGATAGAATCACATCATAGATGAGTAATAATCAATGGTTCAATGCTTCATAATTTCCAATTTTATCACTATGATCATTTGATTCATCGAAAATTCATTCAATTGAATGTGAAAAAAAAATCCGAAAAAGAACATTGTTACATTCTGAAAAGATATCTATCTTTCCAAAAGAGAAATATTTAAAAATAATTGTCTAAATAAATAATTTTAAATTTTAAGCAAAAGAAAAAATATCAATCATATCAAAGATCAATTCATGAAATAAATCTGAAATTCATTTGAATCACAGTTCATTTATATTACATATCAGTGTAAAGTGTAATCGAGAAAGTGATCGAGAGGAAAAGGTCAGCAGAAAAAAGTTGATATTTGTATTGCATCATTATCAACATTTCAATTAATCTTATCGATAATGAGATGAGAAAGTTGTATAAAGGTTATCATTGTACTACAAATTATTTGAGTCAAAAAAAGTTGTCTGTTTACTTTATTCAATTTATAAATAAACTGCCTTTGCAATAATAATTTTAAAATAACAAAATTTAAATTGTAGACTTAATTACATTTGTAAAATAATTTGAATTAGTAAGTTATAAACCAATAAATGAGTAATGAATAGTAATTTATAACGTCCATTTGACATTCATTTGAACTGTCTTATCTGTTGTAAATCTATTTACATTTCCTAAAACATTGTAATAATTTCACTGTTATTGACAAGTCGTTGAAATGATATTTCTATTTTCTGTTACCTGCAAAATATCTCTATTTGTGGTCAAAGGTGTGAATATTCTCTTCAAATACTGACCACATATGTGTAATTAGTTGACCTCATTCTTGTTACATTGATAATATCAACCAATAAATAGTGGTCAGTGAAGTTGGACATCCATCATTAATGTTAAATCTATTAATTAATCTACTATAATCATCTTACTTTTACAACAACTATTATTGGTTTTTTTTTTTGATGAATAAAAAGAAATGAATGCTAATTATAAATGGAAAAATTTGAAATTTCCACTAAAATACAATGATTGTTGGCAATATTTACCATTTGAAAAGAAATTTAAAAATAGTCAAAAAGATTGAAATTATTTTTAATCAAAAAAAAATGCTTCATTATTTGTAGTTTCTCGTTATTTTTGTTTAAATGAATTAATTATTGAAATTATTGAAATTTTTGACATTTTTCGTTAATGAATCATTACCAGGTTATTGATTTTTTTCCACAGCTGAAGAAAATAATTTGTTTCAATGTTGCTGAAGGGTCATCTAAGTGAAAGGACACTTAGAAATTTGTACTAAAAAAGAAATACAATGAAGTTTACTAATTTAAAAGTACTTTAATGACTTGTTATGTCATATGAAAGGATCAGATCAATATAAATGAATTCAATGCTGCATGAATAAGTCATTTACTTACGTCACTTAACTACGTATATCACTTATATTTACGTAATATTTAAGTACCGGTAACTTGATAGCTGCTGGTACATTTATTTTAATAATTGTATGCATTTTATGCGTATCATGAAGCATATTTTAAATTCATTCAGAATTGCGTATATTTATCCCAGAATTCTCACATTTCATTCTAATCAAATAAGAGATCAATTGTTTGGCTATTATGCTATAACATACATTCTTATCTCAGGATTCGATAAATTAATCGAATAATTTAGAAATTAATTTAATTGCAAAATTATTTAGCTATTATTCTATGGGAATGATATTTGTAATAAATAATTAATTTTAACATAAATATTTCATGATATGTCCATCGATTGAGTTAAATAATAAAAACATAACATATATTCTTATATTTCAGAATTCGATAAAATTAATCGGAAATTTTAGAAATTAATTAATTTCAATATTATTTATTATATTTACTCTATGGAAGGAATGAAATTAATTAATTAATCTATTAATTGAATTAAAAATTAACAAATCTCTTTACAAAAGGATATGTTGTAATAAATTGCAAATGACGCCATTTCATGAACAGTTAAAATTAATTTTCAATTAGTATGAGTCATCATACTAATGGATGAATCATCATATGGAATGGATGAGTCATCACTGTTCCCATGTATGTCTCTGTATGTCATGCATGTGTATGAGAGGAACACATTGCGACATTTATATTTTCCCGCTATTTAATTTATTTGAAATTGACCAATAGGAATAGAGAGAGAAAAAATTGGACCAATCATTGAGCACTTACCCAATGCTCTTCCACCTACGCGCACTGTCCTTTCTCCAAACATGGCATCTTAAATTAGAGAGTGTTTGAAAGTTGGAGAGTCAGATAGATAGTGTGCGCGGGACTAGATTGCATGGCATTCTAACAATTCTGGGCAGTGCTTGTGGTGGTTGTGAATGATGATGGGTGGTTGCTTTGGTAGCTTTGTGGTGATGTTCCGAGAGTTCTTGCAATGTTTTGAGATATATGATGTTCCGAGAGTCTTTGCAATGTTTTGGGGTATATGATGTTCCGAGAGTTCTTGCAATGGTTTGCGGTATATGATGTTCCGAGAGTTCTTGCAAATATTTTGGGATATATGTTCTATGTTTCAGTATTTTCACATACATGCAAATACGGGACAGAGATTTTTCTAGAAAAACAAAAATTTTGCTATCTTTTGAATATTAATTTAGATATCATGAGGTGAAATTGTATGGGTAAATAAATGTTTGAATGCAAATAAAAAAACTACTGAGAATATACGAGAAATTTCTTCCTAGTTTTGTTAGTTATTTCACGAATTTTTCGTTGGATTCATACTGCACGGAAGATTTTTGTGAAAATGGTGTTTATTCTTGAAATGTCTTTTTTTTTGATGTAATTCTCCTAAAGTTAAAGTTAAATTTTTATCTGAGATAAAAAATGGTTATGAGGAATTGTTGAAGAAAAATGTGTGTTCATTTCAGTATGGAAGTTAAATATATTAGAATCCCTTACTTTTAGATGGCCAACAATGTATTTAGCTAAAATATTCGAAGGTCATAATGCATATTGGGAGCAAAAAGGGATTATTAATGATTTATTATCTTTCATATAGTTTATTAAATTTGCATTGGAAAGTTTATACTTCTGCATATAGCAAAAAGGACTTCAAGCAAATGATAAATGAGAAAATGAGGTCATTATATGACTAGCAGTTTTCATTAAATGAACCACTTTGCCATTTTGACCTTGTCACTACGCTACTTCACTGCAGCATCGCTTTTCTTAGAATCAAGCAAAGTTTTAGAGGAAATGCTAATCTTTATGAAATATTGAATTGAATTTGTCACCTCAACGTGTTGGTAATAAGTTTTGTTAATAAGAAATGGTCCTATCGACATGGCTAATTAGGTCTGATTAGCTAGGCGTGATTTTTTTTTTTTTTTTTCGCCACTATTTAGGGATAGTAAATTGTTGAGCTATCTGATATCTTTTCAATTATCAATCTTTTAACAAGTTTTTTCTTTTTGTTACACTGTCGTCACCCAGTCAGTCTTATACTGCAGTATTTTTACAGTAGCCGAGAGATTCATATAAACATGAATATTTATTTTTTTTTTAATGGGATTAATTCAATTTGATATTTATTACGTGTGTGGTTTCGTCTAATGTACTGCTTGCCTGTAATATTGGCAAATTTAATTAAATATCGTTCTTGAGTGAATTTCAAACAAGAATTTTATGAGGATTTCCGACGATTTAATAGAGGTTGATTTCCCAAAAGTTATCAAATTGAAGCTGTTGAACAAAATGACACAATATTGAAATCCTGGTTAGATGTAGAGAAAAGAGGCATTAATTATTTATAAACCATACGATGCTGCAGTCTTATCTTATAGTTTGATTTTTTGATGCACATTTTTTAGTATGTCAAACGGGTTTCGTGTGGAGGACACATAGAACAGAAGGCTTTTGTCCTCTTATTCCTCTTCTCATCCATTCTTCAAATCTCGGACGTATTTAAATTCGTAATTCATCACTTTATTAATTGACTTTTCTAGCTTTTCTTCTTGGAGCTTTTTTGTGTGTGTTATTCTGTGTGACATTTTCTATCAGATCAATTGTTTGCATTTGTTGACTGGCTATTATGGCTTGTGTGCGAAACATTTGATTTATTGCTTCTGCAATAAAGTTATGCTGTAATCTTTAATTTTTTTTATGAAATTCAAACCATTAAAGTTTATTTTTGAATACATTTCAGTTGTAAAATTCGTAGCAACTTTTGTTATCGGCTTTAATTTTTCTTTTTATTGCTTTTGAGAATCTTTGTTTGATGATGAATAGTTGACATAGTTTGTTATATTTCAAATTTCATTTTATGTCTACTGTAATGTGCTCCAAAGAACACATGTTTTTATAGGAGGTTAGTGATAGTTCTAGAACTTAAAGTTTTTTCTTAGAGATTCGACAAATAGTCACTAGTAAATCTAGTAATCTAATGGCCATGGTGATTTAATTCTGGGCGGAGAGCTACAGTTCCAAAAAACAAACAACTAGTTTTAATTATTTGTAGAAAAATTGAGGAGAATTTTAGTGGCGATACTTTTCACTGCAATGTCTGATACTGACTGACTGGTAATTGGCATTGTTTATTCATGAATTGTGATGAGTGGTGAGGTGGGTCGTAATATAATTCGTTATTGACACGGCACAAATTTAACTTAGTTTGAAGTTTAAATTGATTGTAATAAAATTTGTCTGCAGTTTTGAAATGAGTGAATGTGAATGAATGCATTGCATTGCATTGCATTTGTTATTTGGTATGGATAGTAGTTCCTGTATGCGAAATGTGACCTCTTCGTACTACTGTCTTTCTTCCTCTCTTTGCATCTCCGTAATTGTCGTATGTGTCTGTGTCTTTTGTATTCTTTTATTAAATATTCTAGACATTATATAGTTTCTTTTGCTCGAAATTATTGCCAGTTATACAATTTTTGCAGTTTTCGAATATTTCAAAAGGAAATGAAGATTTTGTTGTAGGTGAGGGATATTTGAGAATTCCCAGTAGGGAAATTCAAATTTTGTGAGTCTCCTCACATTGCGTTCAGCTTGCAAAGTTGACATGCATAGAATTTGATCTGACTTTTTATCGACTAGCAGTTATATTATAGTAGAAAGAAATGGATTATGCTTCTCAAACAAGATTACATTGTCTTTCTTTCCATTATTTCTAATCGCGTATCCATTTTGGGAATGAGAAGGCGATGATTTGATTTGTTTGTCATTGCCTGTCTGTCTGTTCAGGCATTCAGAGGTCATCGTCGTACATCACTGGACTAAAAGGATACTTTCACTGGCTACGAGGAAAATTTACTATTAATTAAGCACTAGTTTTGACTTTCTCTGAGCATAACTTGCTCTTTATATAGCCGCCCTTTCCGCGCATACGTTCCTTTCATCATTGCGTACAATGTTAGAATGAATGGATAGTAGATTGTGGGAAGGAAAAAAAGAAAAGAATTGGGGCTACTTTTTCAATTCATTTCTCTCTCTTTCTCTCTTCTTTTCTTGCCTTTTTAACATATGTGATACCATTTATGATTTTGACTCTTCCTTTCATGTTTCCATTTCATTTTCTAACATTCTTAATTTCCGGACTCATTACTTCCTATTTATAATGTTATATCTTATATAGCGTTGCATCGTCTTTTCAACATTTTTACGTGTATGATTGATTTAATGGTATTATAATTTGATGAATTCTGTTACAGCAGATATCTCGTAATAGAGGTGCTATTCATCGCAGTACATATACAATTATTCACAGTAAAAGCTATAAAAGAAACGAAAAATGTGTGACGACGACGTTGCGGCTCTTGTAATCGACAATGGTTCTGGAATGTGCAAAGCTGGTTTCGCTGGTGACGATGCTCCACGTGCTGTTTTCCCATCCATTGTTGGCCGTCCAAGACATCAGGGTGTCATGGTTGGAATGGGGCAGAAGGTTAACATTTATTTGGGATTTTTCAAAGAAACATTGTTTGCTGCAAATTTATTTGATTTCATTTGCCTAGTATATAGTTCGCTATGTCATACGTGTATGTGTGTGTTTGTGCTTGTCGGACACCTTGTACTATTTTTGCAAAAAAAACTATTGCGAATTGTCATTTTTGAATTGCATAAGCTCAGAAACGGTAATTAGTCATAGAGATGTGTATTTCTTGCGTATGTAAAATATCTATCTTGGATTTGCAGGATTCGTATGTTGGTGATGAAGCTCAATCAAAACGAGGTATTCTCACGTTAAAATATCCAATTGAACATGGTATCGTGACCAACTGGGATGATATGGAAAAGATTTGGCACCATACATTTTATAACGAATTGCGAGTGGCACCAGAGGAGCATCCTGTTTTGTTGACAGAAGCACCACTGAATCCAAAGGCAAATAGGGAAAAAATGACACAAATTATGTTCGAAACTTTCAACACTCCAGCTATGTACGTTGCAATCCAAGCTGTCCTATCCCTATATGCTTCTGGTCGTACAACTGGTATTGTGCTTGATACTGGTGATGGTGTTACGCATACCGTGCCAATTTATGAAGGTATGTTTGTTAGCTAGTTTTTATATCATGTATCATTTACCGTGTGTTTTAGCCGATGCAGAGATTTTAATTCGAGAGATTATGTTGATGTGTGAAATTTTGCTTATAAAGCATCATTTTAGGCTATGCACTGCCGCACGCAATTTTGCGTCTGGATTTAGCTGGTCGCGATCTTACCGATTACCTCATGAAAATCCTTACTGAGCGCGGCTACTCGTTCACGACTACCGCGGAACGTGAGATTGTCCGCGACATTAAGGAAAAACTGTGCTATGTAGCCTTGGATTTCGAGCAAGAAATGGCTACTGCAGCGTCGTCATCATCATTGGAAAAAAGCTATGAGCTTCCTGATGGACAAGTTATCACTATTGGTAACGAACGATTCAGATGCCCGGAAGCTCTTTTCCAGCCTTCATTCCTTGGTATATTGCTGATGTTTGTTTCTTCCATAAAAATGCGAATGGTTTTGAGATGTTGGTGCACTTTTTGCTTTATTTATACGCTGTGCTTTAAGGAATGGAATCGACTGGTATTCATGAAACAACTTACAACAGCATTATGAAATGTGACGTGGATATTCGAAAAGATCTCTATGCGAACACTGTCCTCTCAGGTGGTACTTCGATGTTCCCAGGTATCGCTGATCGTATGCAAAAGGAAATTACTGCACTTGCTCCGAGGTCAGTTTTTTTTGTTGTATAGTAAACTAGCGAGTATACTCTTACGCGTAAAGCGATGTTAATTTCGATAGCATTTGGAGCCGCTTGGCCTTTGATCTGTGCCGTGGTATTCGATGATTCTTTTAATTTGACTATTTTTCCTTCCGTTATTTACAATCTCATGATTGTGTTGTGAGGTAGGTATTCTCATATTAGTTGTATTTTAATAGATGATTCAATTCTTTTGTTTTAGCACAATGAAAATCAAGATCATTGCGCCACCAGAGCGCAAATACTCGGTTTGGATTGGTGGCTCTATTCTCGCATCGCTATCCACTTTCCAGCAAATGTGGATCTCGAAGCAAGAATACGATGAGTCGGGACCATCAATTGTTCATCGCAAATGCTTCTAGGCTGTTGCTATTGTTGCTGCACCTGATGATGTCTCAACTTTTTGAAACTTTTTGGGAACATTGCAACAGTAAATGCAGCAAAAATACAAAAATAAACAAATCATTTATTTGCTCGTACATCTTTTCCAATTATTAATGCACACAGCTGTATTGTATTTCTTTTCTGTTTGCAGTTAGAAATTAAGGAGGTTATATCACCGATTTTATACCTAAATTATTTTTTACCGTTTTGTTCATCCTTGTTGAAATCCTCTTCCGCATTGTCATAACAGAAGCAGATTTATGGGGGGAGCATTATCTAATTTGATGAATATTTTCATTCACATTGATTACAAAACACGATATATTCCAGGTTTACTTTTTACCTTCCTCAGAAAAAATGACATTCCTGAACTGCTTATTCACTTTTTTGCTAATTCGAAATCTTGCGTTTTTAAGTGTTGACGACAGGGTTGCGGGTTTACTTTTGTTGGAAAAAATTGTTTTAAAATAATTCAACTTGACAGTTTTAAATTTAATTCTCTAATTTTTGTGAAAAAATGAAGGTCATTCACTGTCCACTCTCTACCACACGTTTTTATTTCCTTTACTCGTCTATTTTCTGCTTCCATTCCTACTTCTCTCCTCGTATTATTATTCCCAGAAAATGTTTGATTTTCGTTGTTTTTTTTTTTTTCAAACTAAAAATTATTGGGCATATTTGCCCGTTGGTGTTTACACCTTATCCTTTTTTGTCGTTACCGTAAGTTCGGCATATTTTTTCGTTTTATCAAATAATGTGTAATAAAAGTTTTGGAAGTTTTTTTGCCTTGTAAAATTCATCCGACGGCATTAAAAGAACCTTTATATAGTCCGGAAAGCAGTGTTTATTCATGAGTATATGCGGAATGCAACTTGTAAAAGCGCATAATCTCTGGTCGTGGATGCTACCGCTGTAATGCTAAAGGTCAAGGTTGAAAGTGGTGTACTGTGAAAGTTTCGGGGAGTGGGCATATGACGTGCACTTCTATGCGAGGACGCACAGGAGTGTGGACTTTTTTTGAAACTTGAATTTTATGAATTGTGAGCGCAAATTGGGCGATAGCGCGCTATGAAAATATGATGGCTCCTGTTGGATTAAAAATATAAGACGTGTTTGTTGTCAGTTTCATAATTTGTATTGGTTATGGATTTAAAATCAATTTAAGTGATTCTGCATTAATACTGAATCTCCAATTTAGTTTAATTCATTTATACATGAATAATTCATTGGAAATTTAACAGGGAATTTTGATTTGATTTTTCAACGAAAGTTCCTACAACAAAACAACAAAAGATGTGTGCTAATCCAGCAGAATCATCTGTTCGAAAATATTTGAACAATCGAAAACGTCGAAGTAATAACGATCGATTAGGTATTACAAGTCAAATTTCGATGAACTATTAAATTTTATTCAAAAATTATTTCATGAATTTTTTGTAAATTTTCCATCTGTTCTCAATCATGTTCCATGAATTTTTATTCACTGAAAGAAATGATAATGATGGGATTAAATTTCGCAGTAAGAATATGATATGATATGTACATAGAATGATATTATTACTTCGAAAAGGTTATACTGATATATGCAACAAAGTTTAACAATTTTTTGAAGAGTTTTAATTTTTATAAATATATGAACAGCTGGTGAAGGATCATCATCCAGAGATTTCTCCATGATCACAAATTATCAATCATTGAATTATACGAATTTGCTGATTTGTGGATATATGATTAAGTTACCACCAAATATACAACCATATGCTACGCAGCGAACGATGATTGCAAAAATTCTCACTAGTTTAAAGAATAAACTTAATGCGCTAATTGAAAGTCCAACAGGAAGTGGTTGGTTTTATTGGGAGAAATTTTAATTTTAAAACTTTTTCAAGTGTCATATTTTCGATATTATGTTAGCAAAAAGAGGAATTACGAATTATGCAGCACGTATTGCATTCAAACTTTTCTTTCAATCGAAGAAAAAATTTATTTGGTTTTAGGTAAAACACTTGGCCTTCTATCAGCAAGTTGTGCCTGGCTTGAAAGATATAAAAAAGAACGCATACAATCGCGCGAAGAGTGTAAAGCGTGTCGTGGTGGTGGTGGTGGTGGTGATGATGGACACGCGGACTATAGAAACTTAAATCAAAACACATTATTTAGTGATTTAAACAATACTGATTTGAGCAATAATAGCAGTAAGTGTGCGAATGCTAGATCAGCTGAATGTACAAGTGATGTCCAATCATTTTCTACATGTAAGTCATTTTTTATTTTTTAATCAAAATTTGAAATTAAATGGGAATTTAAATTAATAAAGGTCAACTGTCTTCATCCAGAAATGATCAACAATCTTTGTTTGCATAATAGGATAGAGGAAGATGAAGATTAACCAGATATTCTAAAAGCCTTATACAAATAAATATTTCCTTGATTTTAATCTCTAATTGTATAATCATCGGAATCCTTTAAAATAATAAAGGTGTTTCATTAAGCATGCATTTTTTGCTGCGGACAACTGATATGAACTATTTTTCAGTGGAAGATGAATTTGAGAATGATTTTTGCGCGGTTACAAGCTCCTCATCCTCTTTAAATAAAGTAAGTTATTTGTTTCTAAACTACTCTACTAATTAATAGCATTCGTTGCTTTCTTTTATTGAAATATATTGAAAGTATTTCCACTATGATAAGAAAGCACTGGATATTTATTTTATAGTTGGAAGGTGTTGCTTTATTAGATGATAGCAAAATTTTGAAGAAAGATGTGATGGAGGAAGGCCACACTTGTTTACCGTAAGTTTCTATTATGCTTTTATTGAATTTTTAATTTCTGCTCATTGTTCTGTATTGAAAGATCTGTTTTGCATTAATCCATAACCGATGAGCTAAGCGTGGTGAATTTTATATGACCATGTATTCAGTTGTAGATGTTCTGAATAGTTACTTTATGATGACATTTTTCTTCCAGACGTGTGACAGTATATTATGGAACGCGAACACATAAACAAATTAGTCAGGTGGTAAAAGAATTTTCACGCTTATCATATGGACAAGAAGGAATCATTAAGTAATGTAATTACTTATGCTGCATAATATAGCTTAACTTGATTTTACTTATACAATTTCTATTTTTTATTCATGTAGAGCCCACTTCATTTACCATTGGTTTTATCGGCTGAAATGATTTCCATTGTTAAAATAAAGGAATGAATATGATTTTTTACAGGCATACAATATTAGCAAGTCGTGAACATATGTGTATCAATTCAGCCATACGTGTTAATGATGATATCAATAGTAAATGTAAAGAATTCATATCTTCGGATGGGGTAATTTCAAATTTTATTTTAATTTGTACGCCTAAGCAAACGCTATTATCATCCGACTTTGCTTACTATTTACAACTTATCAGTAAAATTTTGCTTACTATTCACAATCTCTTGAATTTTGAATCGAAATAAAATTTGCTCAGATTGGTTGTTCATATAAGAATTCAATGCGTGGGAAATACGAAAGACCGAACGCAATAAGACGTTTGGTTGCGCAGACGACTGGAAAGGTCAATTGTGTTTGGGATGTAGAGGATCTTGTTGAAGCATTAAAACATTCCACACCGTCACTTTGTCCGTATTTCTCAACCGCTCGAGTATTGATCGACGACGCCGACATTATTTTTTGTCCGTTCTCTTATCTTATAGGTAAGTTTCTTTCATAATTTTTGTTGCGTATGTATGATTTACAGAGAAATTGTAAAGAATTCTCCATTATTCATGTTAATATTTTTTGAGTAAATTTTTGCAGATCCCATTATTCGAGCAAATTCTGGTTTAAACCTGAAAAATACGATAGTTATCCTCGATGAAGCGCATAACGTGGAAGATGTTTGCCGTGAAGCTGTTAGTTTTACATTTTCAGAGCGTGAACTGGTTGGTGCAGCTGCAGATTTGTATCAGAAAGGTTAGAAAACTTGTAATCCCGAAAAGGTTTCTTGTCTTTCTTGGGATTCTCACTGAAATAGGATTTGCTTTCTTTTCAGCAGCAGAACTTGAGAAAGAACTTGTTAAAGTGGAGGCTAAAACTGTTGCGGAAGAAGGTTTGATTGGAATAGAAGACAACAGGACAGGAAGATATAAGGAGTGTTTGGAAGTGATGAAAGGACATTTTAAAACAGTTCGTCTTTGTTAAATCGAATGGAGTTGTTTGTGATAGCATTTTTCGGGAGCACTTTTGTTTTTTTTGCGAAAAATTGGCTAGAATTTTATTGTGAGATCTGATTTAACTCTCGAAAGTTGAAACCGTTTGAGATTGTTTTGTAAAATGGATAAAATGGATAATATTATGTGTTTTTTCAGGTAATTAATTTTTTAAACAAAATATTGGACTGGTTTGTGAATGTATCATCGGATGCGCTGCAGTCAGTTTCGATGAAAAATGATCGACTTAGCTATACTTACAATTGGGAAAAACTTTTCACATCGTTTGCGAGTAATGATTTGAATGTATTTGGCAAGATCGGCAAAGGAACTGCTTATTCAGATCTATTGGTAAGATCTCGTTACAAAAATTGGTATTAGAGTTAAAAGATTGAAAAAACCGTACTAATTGCTTCTTTGAAATTCATTTACACGGAACACCGATTTATGGGGTTAACTGCCTTATATCTCCTCGATCAATGTAGTTTATCTGAAATATAGCAAATTTTCAAATTTAAAATGGAAGGGAGTTTTTTGGAAAAGTTGGATCAGAGCTGTTCGCAAATTCAGATCCTTAACGTTATTCTTTAAGATCAGTGACTTGCTTAAAATTAACTGTTTTTTTCAGGAAGCATTTGTATCTATAAGCGCTGCAGGTAGTGAAAATGATGAGTTTCAGTCTTACTTGAAACATTACAAGCCATCCGCTGCAGCAGTTGTTTGTGTTGAAAAATTTCTATATTTTTTCAAATCATATTTTCGAGATGATAATCATACTGCCTATAAGTAAGTTTTTAGTCGAAATTATTTAAATGACTTTGTGAAACAATTTCGAATAAATTCACTCCAATTTATGTTTTTTCTAATGCATTATTGAAAAAAAAAACATTTTCAGTAATTTTTTTGCAGATTATTTGTATGTATCGACAAGCCATTTGCATCATATTCAGAATCAAATATTTTCGATATAGCAAAGAATTTATCAGTTAACGTATGCTTGATTTTCCACTTTATTCTGGTTGTTGAATTGAAAATATAGGAAAAGGAATGGAGCGCGTGTGCTGTTTGTGTAGTTTGTTAACAGTGAATGAACATTGCGTATTCTGAATGGTATCCTGAAAAAAAAAAAGCACTGATCATTAATTGCATCCTATGTTGAAATTGCTGTTGCCCAGAATAGATTTAAATTTGAATGGAACCATATAAAATTCATAATTCAGATTTCAGACTGATATATTGGATATGAGTTCATATGATAAAGAAAAAGAAATATGGTTAGATTCAAGAACGCGTCTGAAGGGGTATCGCGAGGTGAAGTATGGCTATCGTGTTACTATCAGTTTTTGGTGTATGCGCCCATCTTTGGTTGGCATTATTACGATATGCTGCTATTAAGGAATAATTACAAATAAAAAAAGCTGAATTATAAGTTGTCAATTTTTTTTTAAAGAAACCTTTATTTTCGCTAGACTTTTCGCAACGGGTTCAAAACTATTACCTAGATTGTTACTAGATTTAAAAAACTGTCACTTAGATTCACCGATAGGCACGCATTGTGCTAGCCTTTTCAAAGTGTCGAGAACTGCAGTTCAAACTTTATGGTCGGTGAATCTGCTAATTAAGAAAACTTTAGAAGAATTAAGGAAGCTGTTAGTGTTTTAACATTTCAGGCTTATATAGATGCATTCAAAGGATGTCGCAGTGTTATTTTAGCGTCTGGTACACTCTCCCCGACGGATACTTTTCGTACGGAACTTGGCACTACTTTTCAGCAAGAAATGGAAGGAAATCAAATTATACCGGATGACCAAATTTTTGCTGCAGTCATTCCATCCGTAAGTTTTATTTAAGTCTTCATACTATTCTTGTTTTAAAAAAATGTTAATTGAAGTAATATTACAAATATCCCATTTCTAATGTTTTAGGGACCAAGTGGGCAAAAACTGTGTGGGACTTATAAAATTATCAACCAAGATGATCGATTTATACGGGAGATTTCACTGATTCTGAAGTGCATTTGCTTATATAGTTTCTCAGAATTATTTTAATCTATGTTATAATTTTAAGAAAGTAAGACAGATGCCTAGAAACTTGCATATATTTCGGCTTCAGCAGCTAATGTTATGAATCTTTTTAGGATTGCAATTTGTGAAAGTACGTTGTTAGCAGAAGTTATCTTGCATTGAGTAAACAGACTATAATATTCGACATCTTTTTTCATTAGTTTCAAATAATAATGTACAAGAACAGCTTTTTCTTTTTCCTTCGTTTTGTCAACTAAATCTCCGTTGCATCTGCTTTTCTTTTTTACCTTTTTTAGCGAAAAATTTATTCCATCTTTTTTAGTCATATCTGTAAAATAATACCGAAAGGTGTATTATGTTTTTTCTCAAGTTATCGTGTTTTGGATCAAATTTATGAATATATGGAAACGGCGGGTATTTTAAGACAAATACAAAATATCAAGGTAATTGTTACAATTTTAGTATTTACCAACTGATTTTAATATATATTTGGCAATATTAAGGTAGTTGTTGCAACCTTAATTTAGTATTTGATTTATCAAACTACAAATAGTTATTTATGTGTTTACAGCCTGTTTTCAAAAATAAAATTAGTATAAAAAAAGAATTTTAATTAGTATAAAAATTGAAATCTATTCCTTCATTTTTAAGACACGTCGAACATTTCATCGGATCTTATAACTGAGCTTGTGATCTCTCTTCCTAATTTTCAGCAAATTCTAGTCAGCTTTCATCACTATTTCATTATCATCTTTTTGATTTCTGCTCTCATAATTTTATCTTCGATGTTATTTTCATGGCAATTAGTGAGTCAAAGAATGGATATTTAGGTCTGTTCACAATTAATTTTGTTAATTTTCAGCTTGTTTTGAAAGAACCGAGACGTTCATCACTGATGAACACTGTTATGATGCAGTATGAAAAAGCTGTTGTTAATTCTTTGAACTTTGGACCGCAATGTACTGGTGCGTTGCTGATGGCAGTTTTTAGGGGCAAGGTAGTTTTTTGGATTTTTAAAATTGTTGGAACTTTAGTAGTAATGTAAACAGATTTTTTACTTTCTCCACTTCCGTAATTTTAAGTTCTTAATTAAATCTTATACTTCATTTCAGAAATATATATCTTATACTTCTTTCTTTTTACTCGATTTAGCTTCTAAAAAGGCAATGTTTTAGACACTCGTCACGGTTTTCATGACTTTATCATTATTTATATAGCTAAACTTAATGAAAATTTCAACGAGAGAAAAAATATTACTTCTATTATTTTTATTACATTTTTATTAATTTTAATAAAAGGTGTCGGAAGGTATCGATTTTGCTGACGACAGAGCTCGTTGTGTAGTGACCGTTGGTATACCGTTTCCAAGCGCTATGGATGAACAAGTAAATTTGATAATCTTTTGGAAGTAATAACCGGTTTTCAATTTTTACTTTTTCTAGTACTTTTTGATCATGATTACATTTCAGGTTGTTGAAAAGAAAAAGTATAACGATGATTATTGCACGAAATTACGGATCTTGTCCGGTGATGAATGGTATACTATGCAAGCATACAGAGCTCTGAATCAAGCTTTGGGGAGGTAAATTGCAAATCTTCATCAAATTTAAAGTAATGTAAAGCTTTATTACAATTTATCATGCAGTTACTTTTATTAGTCAAAAAAATCATGGTGTTAGAAATCAACGCAAATGTGCATAATATAATACCTGAAATATCTGCGATACCGTAAAGCTTTTCCATGATGCTATCTGTACACATCCTGAAAGTTCGCAGCTGGTGACTTATAATGCTGTTTTTGATCAAATCTATAAAAATTCAGATGATTTCATTGAATTTTTATATATTTTTCTTTCAAACATTATTTGCAGATGTTTACGACACCGTTCCGATTGGGGATCGATTTTGATGCTGGATGAACGGTTGCTACAAACACGGACAAATCCAAATGCCAAAAAGATTTCACGATGGATACGTGAACAGTTGCGACCATTGAGAAATTATGAGCATTTTCTTGGTGAATTAACCAATTTTGTTAATAAAATGGAAATCAGGAATTTAGAGTTACCTAATGGTAGTGAATATAGTGATACGAATCTCGTTAATAACGAGGAGTAATATATGTTGCACAGTATTTTTTTTTAATGTTATTACGATCTCTATAGTTTATAAATGTTTTTTGTCTAAATTTTCGGTTTCTGCAGCTCATTCATTTCGTGAAATCCAGTTTCTGACGGCTGTCATTGAAATTTATTCCTAAAAAACTTCACTTGGGATCGTCAAATAAGCAGTTTTTTTTGAGCTGTTTAAGTAGCCAATTTCTTTGGAAACAAAGTTAACAGACTTGAATTTTCAGGGCATATTTAATGATGTTGCACTTTTTCTTTCATTTCTCTATAATTTTCAGTTAGTGTTATTGAGATCTCTTGAGTTGTAATTTATTAATCAGATGTTGATGTATCTAAAAAATTAACTGGTTAAAAAACCTAGTTTTCATTTAATATTTAAAATACAATTTCAGTCATTTTTAAAAAATAAATGAATTTTTGGTTTAAAATTTGTCAAAGAAATAAATAATTAGTTTTCCAAAATTGAAGTTTTAGAAATTTGAACTGTAGAAATAAGGATTAATGAATGACTGTAGTTTCACGACAAATATGGAAAATAATAATGGGATAAATTTTTTTGGCTACAATTGAAAAATGCCATTATCAAATGACATTTACTATTTTCCATTTTTTTTTTTTTTTTTTGTCTTTGCTGGAATTTATCGAATTAATTTTCAGTTTTAGCATTTATAAGATTAAAATTCTCTTTCACATGACAATTACGTTAATATTATTCTTGAATATCTGGCTGATTTTTTTTTATTTTTGCAAATGATTTTAAGAATTTTTAATTGCTTCAACTTATAAAAGTACATTAAAAAACACATTCCATCCTATCGTGGATACATTTTTATCCTTCTTCTCTTTTTATATGCTCTTCGCATTGAATAATTACTGCAAATAAATAAATTTATAAATGCCAAGCATAGTTATCATTCCATTTGAAATGTCACTGATGACAGTTACAAGTGATAAATGAATTATATGAAAAGCAGAAGAGAAAAATGATATGAAAGCTAATTGCTGTGTTTGTTTATCTTTCCCCTAAAACGATCAATGAACTGATTGTTACAATTGATCAATAATCTAGAAAAATAACGGGTAGTCAATTTTTTCATGTCGCACAATACAATATATCTTAGTAAAGAATGTTCAATATTTATTCTTACTGTAAGCCTGTATTATTTCAATATTTTTTAAAAAGTTAACTGTAAACATTTAAAGATTTCATTGAAAAAAAAAAAAAGAACTATGATATGATAAAATGGAAAATCAATTTAAAAATATCGATTGCAGTGTTATGAAAATGATACTGATTTTTCAGTAAAAAACACTGAACTAATTAATGATTATTAATTCTTCGTACAATAAATTGCCTATTTCTAATGATTTCATTTAAGTAAGGAAATAACAGTAACCCTTGTACTGTCAATACCATATTTTTATTCATTCCTGGTACTCCTGGATATATTAACCTGAAAGATGTAATGTCCTGGTATTCCTGGATATATTAACCTGAAAGATGTAATGTCCTGGCACTCCTGAATATATTAACCTGAAAGATGTAGTGTCCTGATACTCCTGGATATAATGACCTGTCAAGTTGTATTGTAAGATCCATTACACGCATCATATCTATTAGATTGTTTATTTCCTTAAGCTGACGTATTACAACAAAATTGACTGATAATAAGGTGGGTGTGTCGCTCGCTTTCAACAATTTATACATGTATCTGTATGCCTGATAGACTTGTTCATGTATGTGTGTGTACGTACCTATGTATCCGTGTGTGTGTGTATGTGTGTGTGTGTGTGTGGGTGTGTATGGGTGTGTGTGTATGTGTGTGTGTATGGGTGTGTGTGTGTGTGTATGTGTGTGTATGTGTGTGTGTGTGTCTGTGATGTTCGTCATAGGCGATCGATGGTTGTGCTATTTTAACATTGGTGCAGAAACGAGTGATAAAATGTTAGGAAAAGATTTCTGATTAATAATTTTGGTTACATCGTTTGTATGTTGTGCGTATATGCTGTATGTATGTATGTTAGTCTATGTACATGTATATCGTTTGTTTGTGTATGTATGTATGTGTGTGTGTGTGTGTGTATGTGTGTGTATATGTATGTGTGTATGTGTGTGTGTGTGTGTGTGTGTGTGTGTTTGCATGCTTTGTATGCACATTTCGTTAATTTAACAAATATATTTAAAAATAGAGAAACTTTTATTTAACTGAGTATTGAAGAAATACAGGTTATTTACATCTACGACAAAGTTGACGACGGTTTGCTCTTACTTGCATTCTTCCTTTTCAGATTTCAATGTTATCCTACTTTCTTATCAGATAATTATTTATCACTATCCTGTTTCATTGTTTTATATTGATTATCATTATCATGATTATTTTTCTTATGATAAATGATTTTCTATGGTAAATACCTGATGCATTTCTTTTACTTCGCTAAAAAATGACATTATTTGTGAGATGAAAACAAGAAAAATACATTTTGTATTGTTATCACGAAAAAAGGAAAGAGTGAGAGATAGAGAGAGAGGGAGAGAGAGGAAGAAGAGAAAGAAAGGAAGAAAAAAGAGAGATAACAACAGCATGTGGTATGAGTGGCATTCATGAAGTGACGTGGCATTTCGAATGGATGAATTGTTAAATTATTTTTCATAAAACATTTGATTCGAATGGAATAAATCTAAAATGATCTGATCGTTTAGATCATTACTTCCTGAATGTTTATGATTGTCATGCTTCTCTTCTTTTCTATGCTATTTCCTCATTTTTCCTCTTTTTTTTCACTTTTTCAATATTGCTAAATTGCTTTTTCCGATAGAATTTTAGTTGAATAATTCATTTTTTTTTATTGGGAATTTTCAGTTAACGATCAAATTATCAATCGATAAACAGTTTAAAATGGGTGACGATCCCTGTGAATGCTTTTTCAATCATGAAACCGCTATGAGACGTTTACTTTCACTGGTAAAGTATTAATGATTAAATTTTATTTCCTTTAATTCTTTTTTATTTGGGCATTAAACATTGAGAGGAATGTACGTGTATTTTGAAAAGAATTTAGATTACGTGAAACGTGAATTATTTAACTATTAAATTAGCCAGTTTTAATCAATGGTTATGTACAAATGGCATCCAATTGTCTATTGAAATTAAAGAATAGTATATTTTCATGCTACAATGGAAATATTTTACAAATGCTCAATAAAAGTGAAGATTTGTGTAGATAAAGTATAAATAAAAAATAAACAATTCAAAATCTTCAAAATCTGTTTCAGTTACGGGATTCACAAGGTTATTGCACGGATTCGGAATGTGTTCAAGATTTACCGGGTCCACAAGGTGCAGGTTTTGGTGCGAACAATTTAATGATGATTGTCATTTTGTGGGCTATACTTGCAGTTGCAATGTTTATTTTGCGTCCGAATTCGATGCGTTCAAGACCAGATCCATTGGGGAAACCTGGACCTCGTTCGGTAAATATTAATCAATTTATGACTTTTTTTGGAATAGAACAGTAGATATAAGATTTTACAAAGATTTAAATTTAGTGCATTTTTTATGAATCATTTCCTCATTACATTTAGTTTTAACAAGTTTGTCAGCAGTTTTTGACAAATCGAAATAACATATTTTTATGTTGGAATCTTTGAAAATTCATTTTATCGGTACAAGCTAAGACAACTGATTTCCTTATTTCTTTTTTTATTTTGCAATTATTCTTAAGTTTTATTTGCTGACTGCTGAAGGTATATTTCTTATTGAATTTATACAGACTATTATTGTTACTGCTTAATCAAAAGTTTGTTTTTTTGCAGGGTGGTGATAATCCTGAACCGCCAGCACCTAATGTGCATTAATATATACAATGTCAAATCCATTGTGCAGCATTGAAGCAAAAACAATAATTATCCAGAATGTTCTTCCTACCTTTTTTGAACTGTTTCACAAAGGAATGGGATATTAATAAGTGAAGGGTATAGTCACATCAATGAATGAGTGCCAGTTTGTCAGTGCAGTTCTTGTAAATATCGACTTTTTGATTATAGTTTTCGAATTTTATCAGCAACTTTTTTTAAAAGCACACAGGTTGTGAATTTTTCATAGCGGCGGTGGTTTTTTTTCTCCTTCTTTTGTATTTTCTTACAAGTACAATTTTCAGTTTTCTTTTGTTCTTTCTTATTCGCTTCCGGGCAATTTCTTTCAATTTCCATCATTTTAAACTTGCTTTATTGTTGTCTTGAGCAAAGAAATTAAAGTGAGTCATCATGAAACATTAAAACCGAAAAATTGTACAGTGTATAGTGAGGTAGTGAGTGGAAGAAAAGCGATAATTTAGATGATTGATATTGCTCTTTGATGATGATTTTCTAATCTCTCCGAAAACTATAATGATGTTTCTTTAATTTTTGACAATTCTGGGAACTTTTGCAAAGTTTACTGGAAAAGCATGTGAATTTATCTTAGGTGATTAGAATATACATAGAACACTTTTTTTTTAGATCAGATTTGAACTATTTATAACTTCTTTGTTTCACTATAATCCATTAATAACATCGCATTTCTGCTATTTGAAGTGTTTTTCCTTTGTTGATAGCACCAAAAACAGTCAAAGTCATCCCACTGCTCGGTTATTCAAATTTTCATTTTATCTTGAAGTTATATCTAAGTAGTAAGTAGCCTTCCTTCTCATCCCTTCCCACTCATTTTTTCACATATCTTTCCATCCATTCTGCATTCACAACTCCGCAGCATATAACTTTCAAAATGTATTTATGCAGTGATGATTCTTTTTTTTTAATCTAAGAAAAAATTTTCAAAATTTCATTCATTTTCGGATGTTAATTCATACAAATTTAAAATTTAAACACTGACAAAATGTGATGTACATTACCTGGAAAATGTATGTCATTATTGATATCACATACATACATACATACATCTCTCTTTACTAGCTTTTTTTTTCTTCACCACTAAAAAGGAAAACAAAAATTATTGTGCACTGAAAAAAGAGAGTGTGCTGTGTGCATTTGTCATTCTGTTTAGAGTAGTGCTGTAGCATCAACTATTACTTCCTTCAGCCTATTTTGCTGTCAATTTGTTATGTTGATAAGTGATAAGAGTAGTATGACATTTTTTTTTTTACTTAAAAACAGACAAAAAAGAAAAAGAAAATAAATGCATAGAAATATACACCCGTTTTAGGAAAAATATTTTAAAAAAATCTCCCAAAAAATAATCGAAATTTTAGCTCTAAACTTCATTGTATTAATTTTACTGCAATATATAAATTCTGAAATAGTTAACTTGGATCGAAGTTATACTCGTAGGACGAAGTAAGATTCTATGATCATCATAAAAAGCTGATAACAAATCATATTTGATACATAGATGATGATACAGTATGCTTCCAACTAGAGAGCTGGAAAATCTTGACAGAGAATTATACATAAGTTAAAAATTCCTAAGGAATCATGAAGTATATTTTCAAAATTCTCAACATTTGAAAAATTTTTCTGAAGAGAAGTTATAAACATGTAGAATAGAATGAAAAAGATCGGCAGTGGAAAAGGTTAATTCGTAAAATGATACAGGATCGAGAATTACATGATTAAATAGCACAAAGATGTCATGTATTTCAGTCTGAAATAATAGAGGAATGGAAAAAAAGTTTTTGGATCTATTAAAACAGACTTTATCTCATTTATTATGTCCTAAGCAATCGAAGAAATGTGAATAAAGAAAAAATTTTTGGAAGTAATGTGATTGACTTGCCGGTAGCAAGATTGAACAGTAACTACTTGATCATTTAACAATTTAAAAATCATTTTTCTACAGCTATTAGAGTTAGATAAGGGAACAACAAAGTGGATGAAAATCGAGACCAGAAGAGCATAAAATTATTATGGCTTTTTTGTCAAGCGTTTTTATCAGTTCACACAGTAGGAAAGATTTTTTTTTGTGATTTGAACATGTGCAAAGCGAGCAATATTTCAAATGAACAATTACGCGAACATAATCTAATAAAATTTTGAGAAGCATGCACGTTAAGTAAAATAGTCACTCCAGTGGTGCCTCTCTTGAGGTGAATAATTTTAACTGGAGGTTTATGTACTTGAAGATACTGAGATTATAATGCAAGCGCCTTTTTGAGAAGTTTTTCAACAATCGAATTTTCCATTTCGTTATCTAAAAATAAAATTAAGAAAAAAGAAGTGCCCTGGAAAGTTTTTTAATCATTAAATCAGTCATATGTACAAATAATATCCTTTACAATTAGTTCGGATATCCCATTATCAATTTTTACTTAAGCAATAAGTAATCTAAATTTACTTCCAACTTCAATACATTCATTTGAAATAATGAAAACTCCTTACTTTCTGCTGTACTACCCGTTACTTCTTTTTCAAGTTCAAGCTTCTTTTGAGCAAGAGCTAATATCTCCTCCTCAACTGTATCGGCAGATATTAAACGTACAACGAAAACATCTCTGCAAAAAAACCGTTAGCATTCTACATTCATTCTACAGAATTAAACGCCTTGAAAGCAAAAATATTTAGCATTTGGCACAAAAAATACCCTTTTTAATATTTTTAGATGTGTTCAAAGGTATTTTGAAATGTTAAATCATTAAATTGATACCTTCCCCAATACAATAAGATGATCCAGAAATAAGTTTCATTTCCTTTAATTTGGACTTCTAGAACCAATTTTTAAAAATTTTCTTGAATATAAAAGAAATCTTAACAAATGAATACTTCGTTTGACCCATGCGATGACATCTTCCTTCCGCTTGTTTGTCATTATATGGATTAAAATCAATATCGTGCAGTATGACATGATTAGCTGCAGTCAAATTGATACCCAAACCACCAGCTTTGGTAGACAACAAAAATACAAACAGATCAGACGATGAATTATATTCATTGATTACATCTTGCCTGAAGATTTCATAACGGTAAATTAGGAATAAATAAATGATGTGAAAAATTTTTACGATGTAAAAACCATCTGAAGAAATGTTAATGTACCTGTCCATAACTGGAGTTGAGCCATCCAAGCGACAATACTGATAACCACGTAATTTGAGATAAACCTCAAGAATATCCATTATTGATGTAAATTGACTGAATATTAACACTTTATCTCCCTGAAAGATCACACACTTTGTGAATTATCTGATTGAAAGACACAGTCATTTCACGTCATGATCAAAATTCCAACTATTTGCACCCACCTTTTCTTTAATTGAAGGTAGCAGCTTATCTAGTTCTTTGAATTTTCCAGATTCAAGTGCGACCTCTTCATTGAGGATAAACTGCTGTGTTGAGGTAAATTTTGAACATAATTCGCTAATTGCAAAATCTGATAAAAAAGCAAGATCTTCGGCAACATGATCTGATTTCTTTTTGCGGTACTCATTTTCCTAAAAGCATAATGGTAAAAACATAATTATATTTTTCAACTGCTAAAACAAAAAACAAAATGCAGCAGTGACAAAGCGACCGCCGTAAAACAAAAACAAAATGCGACAAAACCACAGCATTGAAGCAGTTCTAGTTAAGGTTAAATTTGAAAATTAAAACTAGACATGAACAATTTTAAAGCTTAAATTTTGAATGCCATGCTCAGTTTTAAAAAAAGCATACAACTTCCAAATTTTAATTTTATCTGCTGAAATCTATAGCTAATAAGGATTCTATTAACAGATGCAGCACATCATTATAACTTACAAGGATTTATACAGAACATAAATTTAAATACAATGAGATTGAAAAACAAACCTTTGCACACAAAATTTCGGCAATTTGAATCACTTTATCGTCATTATATAATCTCCTATACAACAAGGGATGATTGGCCACTTGTCGCAATTGCATTAATGGACTTGAACTGTATTTTTCACCATTTGCTTCTAGTAGACGGAATTCACGCACCAAATCTGTATAGATTTCTTTTTGTTCCGCAATCATTGGACACTTGATCACACGATCCTTTTTCTTTGGTAAATAACTTAATACCTATAAAAATTGATAAAATTCAAAAAAAATCATTAGTTTGTCAAATTTAACACGAATTTTTGCATAATAAGCTAGTCAGTTAATTGCACCGTTTCACCAGTCATTACACCAAATTTTTAAGAATAGTTTTTCACTTGCTAAACAAAGAACAAGCAAACTTTAATAACAATTCCAAACATTTTTAACAAATCATTTTCTTGTCTTCTTTATCGAAGTGCTTTCTCATTTGCATTTCTTTGAACGTAGGATGCTTTGAAATTGCCATTTTTACGAGTATATGATTTTTTGGGAATTTTATCAAGAAATTTAGAGCAACAAAAATATTCAAAAGAAAAGGAAACATACATCTGCTTTTAATCTCCGTAAAATGTATGGCTTCAGGATTGCTTTTGCTTGTTCAATTTTATCAGCTTCATACAATGCACCATTTTTGGCTTCCAATGAAGGTATTTTCTTTAAATGAAAACTCTTTTATTACGTGTCATATATAATTCATCTTTCCATTCAATAAACATTAAAATGAAATCTAACCAGAGAGTTTGCAAATTCCCACGACACCTTGCAATCCTAATTCCATTCAAGAATGGTAATTGAATAACGTGCCATGTTTAAGATAAATGATCTCAAATCGGAACTTTGAAAACAAACCTGCTGGAACTGTTGCAAAAGTTGTCCAATATCACCACAATATTTTGTAAACAATTTCGTCATTGTGAAAAACATTAGTGAAATTAGCTCAACAAGATTGTTTTGAAGAGGTGTGCCAGTAATTAAAATTTTTCTCTCACCCTGTAATTCCATCCAATCATTTGTTTTAAACAAGCAGAATAACCTCTTAACATCGACAGAAAATTGTGATGGTAATATTTTAAATCTTTCTCAGCAGACTTTAACTAATTTATAATCAAGTCATTATTGGGAGATTTGTAGTATGATTTATAAAATAATCAATATAAGAGTTTAAAAAGCAATTACACGTGATACAATAAGCTTGCTAATCTATTTTCACTGATGAAAACATATTGCTGTCAACGGACAGCACTATAAAAAACGCTGGTAATATCCGAAATATAACGAAATAAAACATACATGAATTTTCATAAGATTTTTGTAGCGATCAGTATTACAATTCTTCAATAGATGGCCTTCATCATAAATAACATAATTTATCCGGAAACGCTTGAAAAATTTCCGGTCTTCTGTTTTGGATCCAACCATATTATAAGTTGTTAGCAAAACATCTATCTATAATGAGAACCTAGGATAATGTTTCAATACGACGAAAAAATATTCCTGATACACTAACTGCCAAAACCCATTCTTACCTAAAAATAAATTGTCCTCCTGAATTACTGCTACATCGTATGTTCAACGTCACTATAGCTGCATTCTCGGCTGCCTCAGTTACTTATTTATCAAATCTTATATTCTGTTGCACTGTTTTTTTCAAAGTAGTGACGAAGAGTTCCCGATATTTGGAATTCTTCATTTCCGAAAAAAATACTGCTTTAATTGTGACTCTGAAAGAGTTATAAACTTACATTTCTGTCAGTTGCCATGTGCCTTAGTTGTCTCCGGTCAGCAATGCTACCATAATATGTGATGATATTGACTTTCGGAGACCATTTTGAAAATTCGCTAAGCCAATTTTCAATTGTCGAAGATGGTACCACAATTAAATGTGGCCCTTTGATATGCTCACTCTTTAAGTAAGTTATAAAAGCTATTACTTGAACTGTTTTTCCAAGACCCTGAAAAACAACGAATTATTGCAGATTAGCATGACATAAATGAAAGTAAACTATTTCCATTTATGTATATATGTTCGTAGGGCTAGGACGTAACAACTCTGCTAGATTTGTGCTCTTCAGCGCAGCTTCAATGAAGCAGTTATCTCAGTCCAATATGACAAATCAATAGTCAACATATTTTCTTTACCGGTAATTCGTCAAACTACGTCGCATTAGCAATAAAGATATTGTATCAAATATTTTGAAATTTATAAAAGAAAATAGTGCCAATTCGAACTTTTTAAGCCCAACCCATGAAAGATATGAAGGGAATATCTTCCAAAAAAATATGCAATAATTAGGAATACTTTCCCATTATTCTTTCCTCCTCTCCTTCTCTCTATCATCGCTCCTTGAACTATTATAAACAATTACCATTTCATCAGCTAAAATAGCATTCAGTTTTAGTTTATGCATCATCAAAAGCCAATTCAGGCCAATTTGCTGGTATGGATGAAGCTCGCATCTGGAAATAACCACTGATGAAAGTAATTACTTTTTTTTTTAAATGATAAGTAAATTACTATTCAAAAAACGCACTCTTCACTTAGTAGTTTTGGCTTCATTTGCAACTGCTTGGATTTAATCGATTCCAAAGCAGAATGAATTTCTTCCGAATGTTGACGACAATCATCCAAGATATTTTCAAGTATACTTCGGTTTTCCAAAAAGTCTAAATATTGCTCGGCAGCGTAGGATCCACGTGGGCATTGCAAAAGACGAGATTCCTAGAATTTACTACACAGTTTGAACTTGAGTCTCTCTCTACATGATGGCTGTGCAGATGCTCGGAATTTGTAAACAATCCAAATGCTGCATATGATCATAATAACATGATAAAACAATTCACATAATTAATAATAAGGAAAGACAAGATGCTGCAGAATTCTTACCAAGTCTTCATAATCTCGAAATGGCCGATTACTGATTATAAAATCAGCTACTTTATCGCTTATACGTGGTGTTTCCATCAACATGTTTCGATTAGCTTCGTTGAAAAACGCCACACAGCAATTTTTCAAATTCATCGATGAAGTAGTATTTCGATGACTTCGTCTCTCCATAATCTAAATTAAAGCTACTGAAAATAACTAGTCTACTAAAACTAGTGTTCTGCACCCAGATATCACTAACTGAAGTTTATTAATCATTATGAATTGTCGCGTGTTTTTCGTATTCCTAATTTTATTGAAACATACTAATGTGCCAAATACCAAGATTTCACTTTTACCAATTTATCAGTTCTGTCTTGAGCTAATTTTGCTTTATTTAATATAAGATCCAAAACAAAGTTTTCTGAATCACTGTACCAACCTGACCACTTCCACTATCACTATCGCTCTTGCCTATTCGTGCCGAACTATCCGAATCATAATGTTCGCCATTTTCACTTTCTTCGCTGGTTGAATTCACATATTTCTTGTGCTTTTTAGCTCTCTTCACCATCATTTTTAAACTTATTGGAACCTTCAACAAGTTACAAAAATTGATTGAACGATATACGGTTAAGAGTCAAGAACTGCTACCATGCTACAGCATCTACTGTTTTCCGCATAGGCTGAATCGAAATCTCGGACAGTAACGTACGACAGAATTCCTTCTGGTAAATACTGAGTACGTTTACGCTAAAATTTTAGCAAGCTATTTGTATCCTACATATCTCAACATCAACGAATGATCCTAGTCATTACAGAATCACTAGAAAATTACTTTTTCTTTATCGCTTTCCGGTTTTTCATCACTGGAAGAAATGACTGCTCTTTTTCGTCTTTTTTTCCTGGTAGTCGATTGAGCAGCTGCATGCACATCAGCTTGCTTTAGAAAACTGTTTAATCGTGGCTTGCATAGCCAGTTTACTGATTGCTCGCCATCACTTTCCTGGTCACTTGGCTCGCTATCCGTTAACGTTCGCAGCCTTAAAAATGATGACATGAAATTTGAAATCTGCATTTCTCAAACGCCAGCATTTTCATTCACATATAACAAAAATCATTAAACTACAAATAAAAAACTGAACAAAACTGTTCGCCTTGAAGCATGTTTTCCTCAACAATAATTACTTGCAGACAATGATTTCGACAACTATTTCACTAGAAGAAATAAGTCTATAATTCATGATAACCAGATTTTCATTAATTTCCTTGGATACCAGTCATATGAATCACTTGACAGCAACTGTTCTCCCGATATTTGCATTTTCATGAAAAAATATCCAAATTTAACTTCAAATAGTCAGTCATTCTTATAAAAAAATCATATTTACCTTTCCTCAAAAGTTAGATCTTTATGTACAATATTCGGTATAGCTCGGATGCTTCTTGAAGGTGCTTCGGATATCTCTTTTTTATCCTCAACCACTTCTGTATCTGAGTTCTGTCCTTTCCAACAATTAGTAGTGTGCGGTGTTTCTAAATTTTTCAAATCCTCATCATTTGACCCATTTGCAACCAGTTCTTCCTCCTCTGAAGAAGACATCAAACGCCGGCTACATGATGGTGTCTTTTTCGTCTCTAAAAATTATTATGCTTTGTACAGCTTCCATGATATCATTTCAGTTAGAAGCACTTTTTTCAGTGGATATGCAAAATTTGATAAAATTTTACCTTTTGTTCCATGCTGAAGCTGTGTTCGATTGTCCTTCCTGCCATTCCTTGATGCAAGCAAATTTACCATCTACAAATTAGGTTGTTAATTTCTGAATCAGTATCATAATATAATATATAAGCTTCACAGTCTTTCGACGTTCAACTCTTTCTTGCTGTATGAGAACATCATTTTTCAGAAAGGCGAAAAATCAAAATCAAAGATGCTTGAAAAGAATCCATCTCCAATCAACCCGAGAACGATCACAATTTGAAAAAAACGTGATCATTCACGTTATCTTTTCATTGTGATATTTTGAACCTCTTTAATAATTTGAACTAACACATCAAAGTCTAAGACACATATAGTCCCGATAGACCATCACAATTTCATTAGATATCATGTTTATTTTGTCTAAGATTGCGAGATTTTGAAAAATTCTGCACAAATATTAGATGTGATTTTCTGCTTAACAAAAATTCATCAACTAAACAGTGCAGCTACAAAATTAAAAACTCTAAAGAAACACAAGGTTTTTTTTACGATTGTTTAAATGAAAAAACATTTATTGAATCTCCAAAATTTTCGATGAAAATTTTGAGATTTTTGAAAAAAGAAAGTTTAATCCGTTAACTTATAAATCATTCGAAACGTTAATTTTTATTTCTTTTAAAGTAATTTTAAATAAAAAAGTGAAGAGGAACACTAAGTAGAAATATTCGGACATTATGGAAACTGAATTTTCATTTGGTAAAAAATGAAAATTATAAAAACTTTGATTGAAAATATTTGATATAAATTTAATAAAGACTACGGCACTCAATTAAAATTTAGACTTTCTTCTCACTGATTTGATAAAATTCAGAACAATTTCGGGAAAAAAAAAACTTCTAAGACTTCAGAAGGATAAAATAGGCGACCTGAGCAACAGATTGTTTCTTAAAAGCCAACCCGCGAATGATTTCTTTTACTGATTCATTGGGACGATGAGCCACACGACGTCTTTCACCGGTAATAGCTCCAAATGACTCAGCAGCATTCATTTTTCTTGGCTTTTTTTGCTTCCCTTACCTTACCTTCTTCAACTCAAGCCAAACAAATCCTGGGCCTAACAGTTAATTCCAACTGGCGCCCAATTACTTCCGCTAGTTTTCCAGCCAAGAACACGAAGTAAACAATTTCATTTCTCAGTTGTAATTTAGGTGATTAGTGATATTTACATCACTCTGCCAAGGTTATTATGAAATTTCACGTTCTACTCTTTAAAATACATTTCCTCTTCATCGTAATCCATATGTTATACACGTTTTACTCGTATGAAACGTGTATTTATGCGTGCAAAACGTATAAATTATTATTAGAACTTATTAGAAGCATTGATATCTACGTTGTCTATTTAAAGCACTTTTTCCTTGCAACTATCATAGATGGTTTTTTTTTTTTTTTTTTTTTCTATATGAACTTTTTATGTCAAATTTATTTCCATTGATTAGATATCTAAAGTTCCCTTAATTTTAGCCAGTAATTGATGAAATGGAATCCTTTATCTTTTCCATTCATTTAATATATGAAATGGCTATTAATTAGGCACGTAACCATTGCAATTAATTATTTTAGCGATCATTTGCAAGTATTTGTGAGTTGAAATGAGGCAATAAGAGATCTAAAAAAATGGTAAAGCATTAGAAGTATTTGAGATTGATTAAAGATTGTAACTAAATGAATGAAACTGAAGTATTGTTCATTCATTGAAGAATTTTGAACACACACACACACACACACACACACAAACATTCTAATGAACATTTTCTTCATTGATTTCAAAAGTTTCAATTGTTAAATTATTTTCACATTTTTGCATTTTCATTTTTTATTTTTCAAATGCATTCAACTTAACAAATAGTAAGATGAAAAATACATTCACATAAATGATCTAAGTGACATTTCATAACTGATTTGATATGTGCTGATTAACATCCATTGGATCTTCTTTCCTGAAATTCTGAATATCATTTAATTGATATTATGCTTATGTAGTATGTTTATTACTGTAGGAAATGATGATGATGATGTTATGTTGCAAATAATCTGCGGATGATATTTGTGCCAGTGTTACTATATTAATGAGTGTTGTTTAATTACTATAGTATTAGTAGTCAAACTTTTGATAATTAGTTGTAGATTGGTGCAAGAAATTGTATTGTCATGGATAGAGCCAGTCTGGACTAGTTATAAATAATGATTTGTTAAATTAATATGGAAATTCAAGTTTGCAGTTTAAAATATCTTTACAAGAAGTAAGAGCTTTGCATGTGGATGTAACATATCATTAAATTGTAAATTACAGCAAATTGGAATAAACAGAAATTAATTTTAAATTCTCATTTGCAAACATTAACTTGCTTGTCCAATTGAAAAAGTAATGTGAATGGATAAGTTAAAATAAGATGGAGAGGTTTATTTTCTTTCGATAAATTTCACAGTAAATATTGCATAGGAAAAGTTTTACCTGTTATGCGAAATTCTGGAATGAACAGCTACTGGCAATGTATAAAGCCTTAAATTTAGTGGATGAAATGATGTCCAGGATTATTACTGGATTTTCCCTACTTTTTTTTCTATATCATTCACAAAACTTAATTCTATGTCAGAAATAAATTTTTCTCTGACATAATAGCGCCGAAATATGAAAGAAAATATTCCTGGCACTTCTAGGTAACATTATCAGCCAAAAGTTGATTGGCATAATAATAACTGTAAGTTCGCCAAAATAACTCCCAAAACCTAAAGGCATAATAATAACTATTGATTAGTTGATTAGTTGTTTACTTGATTAGTTATTAGTTGTTCATAGTTGATTACTTGGTTGATAATCCCGCTTTACAAAGCTTATGTGAACATAGCTTACCATGGGTTTTCAAGAGTTCGGTTAAGTCTTGCTTCTGCTCGTTTATCCGGTGGTTTCCACAAAATCTTTTCGTTTGACTTCTTAGTTGTATTTTCCGCCCCATCTATGATAGATTATAATTGGGAAAATACATAACAAAGCTGATTCAAATCATTTAGTATAATGGTAGCAATTAATGCTGAAAGAAAAAAACTTCACTTATTCTTGATTCGTTTCTAATTTTCGAATTATCTTTTTGCTTGCTTTCTTTTTCCCAATAAGATTGTTCGTTCAAAAGTGTGTTGTCTAGAAGAAAATTGTTTGAAATTACTATTAATTTAATAATAGTAATTAAATTGATGGCAACAGAATTCCTGATTGAATTATATCTTAAAATTGCAGTAACTGTTACACTTTAAACTACCTGTACTTTATTTGACTTTTTTTTTTTTTTTTTGATTTCTACTATCAGTTTACTTAATAACTCAAAAAACGAAAAAGAAAAGAATAGATGCAATCAAATTTCACAGTGACAGCAAATACTGATCTAAAATTCGAGTCATTCATTTTCTGCTTCTCTTAATCATTCCCTGTCCTTTGTATTTCATTTCCTCTCAGCATAATTTCCGAATTAGATTGTTTTACAGATTTCTCTAATTTATTTCTTATCCCCAATATTATAATATTAGTTATCAGACAAGCACAAATATAAATTCCTATTAACATTACGAAAATTGAACAGACCTGGTGGTGCATTTACTGATGCAGGAGTTAACGTTACAGACGTTGGCGACGTTACATTTGCTGATGCAGAAGTTAACGTTGCAGACGTTGGCGACGTTTGCGTATTTCCATCTTCCGTTTTGGTCGATAGTTCTACGCTAGTATCTAACATTGTATCCTGTACTGAATCCTGAATGTTGCCCTTAATTAATTGCTTTACCCAAAATCTTCATTTCCGTGTTTGAAAAAATAAAAAACGACTGTTGTTGTTCTTGTCGCCGATAGATTCAGTTTTCAGTAAGGTTATCAAATTTGTGAATCTCTCATTTAAAGCTTTCACAAAGCCTACTAATAGACAGCCTTGTTTAGTTGAAAATATACTGTTATATTCTATAGGATTTCATACAATTTTATTTCCATCTTTCATTATCTGAGAATATCAGCATCACTAAATTGCTACATATATACTTCATTAATCAGAAATGATTTTGGATGGACGTTGTATTTATAACTAATTAATTAATTTTTGAATGGTTTATGAATGATTGCATTAAAGTCTCCAAAAACAAAAGGTGACAAACAGAAGACAATTGAGGATCTGCCAATTTTTTCGACATATTATTTCGAGTTGTATCAGATGAAAGATAATTTCCCTCACCAGTTGTCTCAGGTGAAAGATTATTTCCCGCATCATTTTCTTCATCTTTTTCATCATATGAATCGTTTGCTGAAAAATTCAAAATTTATTTCAAAACCGCCAATGTACTAATTCTGTTGCATATTGGATACACATATTTTTTACTTTGCTTAATTGATAGACATATATTTTTCATTTGTTTTTTATTTATTTATTTATTCATTGTTTATTTACTTATTTATGTATTCACTTACTTAGCTAATTTAGATTCATTTAATTAATTAGTTCATAAATTTGCTTGCTTATTTATTTATTAGAACCGAAAATTTGGTTCTTTTTGAGCTACTATTTTTTCCACTCTCAAATTATTATACTCTTGATAGATCTGTCTGAACTGACCAAATCAATACAATCAAGACTAAATCAATGAACTGATCAGTTTCAAATTAAAGGCTATTTAATTAAAAATAAGCACATTGAAATTGCTTCATATGTTAGAAGAAGAAGTGTTGGTAACACAAAAATGGTAAGATTTGTTTTGAAAATTCAAGCCTGGTAATATAGGAATAAATTTCGAAAAAAAAGATTGAAATTTACTGGATGGTTCAGGAATGAGGAGAATTCGTTTGTTTGGTGAATAATATGGAATTGGACTTGTTGAGCGAGCAATACGATTGATCCATTCATAAACTTGGCTGGGTTTAACTTGATGATGATACCGCTTTGGCTAAAATACGAACGAATAACCAAAAAATACTATAGATCATTGATATTAATCGGAACTAAAAAAGTTTCGATTGTAAAAGTGGATAGACTTGTTTCGAGATATTCTTATATTTGATGCATTTATTAAGTCTGAAATAATTAGTTGAGAAAAATGTAATGAAGAAAATGCTATTTAATCTTATCCTTTAAAAAAATAAATTTATGTGATATTTGTTAGAAGTTAGCAAATCTAGCAATTATGAGCAATTATCATAGATAGAATTCATTCTTGGGAAGAAGGCGATTGATGACATGTTAGCCAATACTAAATCATACTATTGGCGTTGATGTCATCGTTGATGTCATCTTTTGACCAGTAGATTTTCTAATTTCCTTCTTCTCCTAAAATATTTGTCCTCTAACTAAATAAAAATTATCAATTATTATTCATTGGTAGTTTCTTATTAACGGTAAACAATTGTCAAAGTCATTATCGATTAGCTTTTAATTGAAGACATGATAATTTTTGAATACTTCTTAACCTTTGATTTGATCATATTTTAAACTTCATGTCATAAAGCCTTTTTCAGTCTTTTAAAGAAAGATAAAGCATTCAAGCAAATATGAATCAATTAAGTCAGTGGACTGAGAATACCTCCGCTTCGGATTTCTGCTTTCTTTCATATTTCTTTTTTTCCCGTTTATCTAACTGATTTTCATCAGAAGCAGAAATGTCGGCCTTATGTTGCTGAAGTTGAGGCTCTTCTTCATCTTTCAACTTAAACACAAAGAAGCCGTGTTTAATTTATGAAAAATATTGAGCTATAGATCACAGTAATATTAAAATATTAAGCGGCAAATGTTTCTTCATGGTTTTCATGTAATAGAAAATGAATAGTTCTGGATTTCATCCATATTCAGCATTCACTGATGACAGCAAAACCGGAATATCATTTTAGCTATTTCTAAAACCGGAACAATCAGTTCAACTATAGCCCTTCTCGAAATAGTTTGGTATGACTTATTGAAAAAATAATTAGAAGCTTCCAAAAGATCATTCCTGGAAAAATATCTTAAATGATTGGTTCCAATTTTGCTTAACGTAATTTCTACTTCAACTTCAGCGGTTTTCCGAGAATCTTTGTTTGTTGACAGCTTTTTAGCCTTGTTTGTTTTTTCAGATGATGATCTTGCTGTGGAAACATGCAAAAGTTGCACATCCTGAAAATTAGAAGTGAACTTCATGTGGACTTGAAAACTTGCCTCAAGATTTTATTATTTGAAAAAATAATTCACCTCAATTGCAGTTTTAGTTTTTGCCGATGATAAAAGATTTTTGTTTGGACTTGGATATTGCTTACGCTTTGGCGTTTGAATATATGGCATAATTGATTGAGAATTTACTAAATATGCAAATTTTTATTATTAGTAGCTAAATTAATGAGAAAATTAAGAAGAATGATTAGTCCTTTGGCCCATAAACTTTTTCCAAAAATTTTTTTTGAAATAATTAGTGTCGCATTTCGTGCTCACAATATTACCTATTCTAAACTGATTTATTGGACGCAATTAATTTTTCCTATTTGTTTTGTACATATTTCTAACATCAAACAGTAGATTTTCTACCACGTTCAGAACTAGAGTATTCCAGAACATATTCCGGATATAGCATCATTTCTTAGATATTAGTTTCAGCTCATCTAGTTAATCAAGCTTTGTAGACATCTAGCATAGCTGTTGATCAATAAAAATCTTCTAAGATTGTTATCTTTGATCTGTGAACTCTTACCATGGCTCACTAGATATTTTCGTAAAAGAAAATCTCGAAGATTACCATGTTTGAAAAGTAAATTATAATATATGCAGTATCTGACCAACTTAAGATTTTGAGCAAATGGCCAAAACATGAATTTATAGGCTGCGATACACCGAAGAATTTAGGTGTTTCCAACATTTTACCCTTTTTTCTCGATATTGTAAGGGAATATAAACTACTTGGCTCTGTAGAGCGAGATTTTAGACGAACTTCGAGATTTGAAGCCAATTCTGGCATTCCTTACTGCTGTGAGCATCTGTAATTCAAGTTGCCTTCTTCGAAACATATCAAGTTTCGACTGATTTTGATCGTCTCGATGTTGCTGTATTTCTTTCTCGATTTGTCTCCTGGACATTCAGTTTACTTGTTTGCAGAAAAAAGAATGAATTCAAAGTAAACTGTAAAAATTCTCCTCAATGATTTGAAAAACTATGCGATTTATGCAAGCTAACCTTGTTTTCCTTCGGTAATGAGCGCAAAGAAGCCAAATTGCTAACAAGCCAAGGGTGGCAAGAATGACAGAAAATATGAACAACGTGATAATCATCCATAACAATGAACTTACTGACACACAACAGCCTGAAAAATGAATCCAGGAAAGAAAGTGAAGCCAGCATGGATTGTTCTCATTTTTGTTATCTTCGATTTAATCCAAAAAACTTTTTAATGAAAATATCTGGTTGAAAAAGTAGAAAAAAATGATAAATGATAAATCAATCAAATTTTAATTTAAGACTGAGTCAAAATATTCCATTTCTTCGTCCTTTGTCCCAGATCAGTAAATTCAATCTCTATCCATAAATCTCTATCAAAGCCTGTTCAACTTATTCATTCCATAATATTTAACAATCATAAGTTGATTTAAGAAAAAAATAATTATAAATTATTCTTAATCTCTTGGATTCTTGAATCTTTCTAAATTCCACGATTCCGGAAATCCCTTGGATCACTTTTGCAACGACAAAATCGAAGTTATTATAAAAGAATTAAAAAATATACCTTGAAACAGACTTTCACTTGCATATTTAATTATATTTCTGTAAAAAAAAAAAAAAAAATAAACGTTTTTTTCGAGTTAAGGCAAGTTTTATGTCTAATTGAACTTTTGAAGAAAAAATTTAACAATATTAAGGTACAACTGAACAATCTTTCTAATTAATAAATGGATATGAGAGTTGTTGTGAATTAGGCAGATTTGAAAATAATACGGTTCAGTCCATCATTGTTCGCAATGTTTTCGATTTATTTCGATACAAAAAAAAAAGTTTTTTTATTCACAGCGATGTGTAAGAGAAAAAAATGTGTGCGATCCAACTGTCCATTATTATTTTTTTTTCAAATTTAATTTTGTTTTTCAGATTTTGAACAAAAAATAAAGTTAAATGAAATCGATTAATAATTGTCACCTTTCCATGGTTGATTATTTAATTTGAAAAGAAATGTCGAAACATTTGCTTTCAGAATTCACTTTCCGATGATATATACCACATGGATAGACAACTAGACAGAAACTGGAAATCGTTGTGTGTTTAGCAAATTCATTTCATTTCTTTCAAAATTACATTTTCCTATTTCTTTCCAATACATGCATTATTTCAAAAATAGCAAATTTCCTTCCTGTGTTAAATCACCTTTTTTAGAAGAAAGAAAAGCTAATTCCTTTCCTTTATTCAAAGTAACGTAAGGAAAATATTGAGAATAAGCATCAAAAAAACCAAATTTTACACTTTTTTGACCGTTTTTTGCCTTAGATTTTAGTAAATAGTGCTGAATAAAATGATTTCTAATGTTACTGGATGTGTTTTTTTTTATAATTCAATATATAATTTATGAAATGTTATGCCAACATGAATTTATTCAGGGTAGCTATAATCGTCAAGAAATTCCACTTAGCAATGAACCGTCTTAAGTTAACACCGTGATATGAAATGAATTTTTTTAATTCTTATTCTAACATGCTTAAATCATTCTACAATTTTTGACGTACGTGCGCTTTAAACGTCACATGCAAATTTTATGGGATAAATAATGTAATGGATATTGTTTTTGTATGGTGACTTTCAGTCTGGCCGCATTATATTATACAACGTTACGCGTTATTTGAATTTTTCCATTGTATTGTTATTAGCTTAGGAAGTTGGATATTATTTGCTTACTTATTTGAACTGACATAAGTTTTTTTTTTTTTTTTATTCCAGAGATGACAGAAATATCTGCTACAGCGACATCAATACCACAATTAAATAGTCTATTTGTACGTGATCGTTGTTCTTCGTCCGTGTTTCAACGTTTCTTGCTTTACATATATATTCCATTTGGTATAATACTATTTTGCTTACGTATGATCATTGGTATTCATATTTTTCTTACTGCCTGTATTCTACGCAAAACAATGTTGCTGAGGTGTACGGTAAGTTGTCATTCTTCATTTACTTTGCGCATTTATCATCTACTATTCAAGAGATTTCGATTTAACTCATAATTAGTGTTTTTAAGTTCCGTGATGTCTCAGATCGAAATGTAAATTTAAAATTTTAAATCAATCAAACTGATTAATATGAATCTTATTTCCACAGTTTCCACTTCATTCGTTGTTTATTGCTGTATTTTATCGTTTCATTTGATACCATTTGGAATTTAGCTTTTAATCATTGAAACATATTTTACTGCATTGATCAAGATTAACCACTGCGCGTATCATGAACTGTTTTTCAGGTACTAAGGATTATGTCATGCTTGTTGGGTTTAATAATATTCAGCGATGGACCAGCTGGAGAATGGGATCATAAAACGCATCTTTTAGTCGCCAACCACATTTCAACGCTTGATCATATGGCTGTTGACTTAATTGAACCTTGCATATTGCCTTCTGTTTGGGACATACCCAGCATTTTACGTTGGTAAATCCTAAAAGCACTATTTTAATAGGATATGTTGTTATTAAAAATTCCAGTTCACTGATTGAGGGCATCAAAATATGGCCATTATGGCAATTATTCAATTTAGTTCATGAGCTCGATAAATATCAATTATTCCAATAAATAAATATCCACCTTCGGTCAATTTTGATCATGATTGACTGCTGAATATTGCTTTAAAAAATATGATTTTTTTCAGGTATTTCCTTCTTTTTCATAATTTACTTGTAGGTGCCTGGGATACAAAGATTTAGGAGCTCGCCAAGGACGTGCAGAGCTTATTCGTCGTTCAAAGTTATTCTGCGAAAAGAATGCTTTACCTCTTCTCACTTTTCCAGAGGGAGCAATGACGAGTGGTTCCACTGGTCTTCTCAAATTTAGTACTTGGCCATTTGAAGTATGTTATATTCCGCTTTCTCTTTCTTTAAGTATTATTTTACAATGATTATCAGCTTCGCAATTTAGGTAGCCGATTCAGTTCAGCCTGTGTTGATATCGATATATCGTCCATTTTTCGGCAATATTGCAGTATCAGTTTTGGGTGGCGCATGGTGGCAAGATGTTTTCTATTTTCTGTTTGTGCCGTTTACTATCATAAAAGTACAACTTTACAGTTGCTTGTCTCGTTCATTTTCAGTCGAACTTTTGATATATTTGGTGTTAGAATTGCTTGGTTTCTTTAAAATACGCATCGTAAGAAATTACGCGGAAGCATGATAAATAGAACCAGATGTTGATTTTTCTAAATAATTTTTCAGTTTTATTTAAATCCTTCTATCACCAATGTATTTTTGTATAAAGTTTATTTCTTTTCATATTTCAAGCACTTGATGGATAATAATTCTGTGGAAGACTTAATTTCCTGTTATAATTTTAGGTGCGTTGGCTTCATCCTTTGCATCGTAGAAAAAGTTCAGACTCGAATAAACCGAGCGAAACAACTGAAGAATTCACGAAACGGGTTGCAGACATTATGGCTGCCAGTTTAGGTCAGGGAGTGGTCTTTTTTCTTTAATATCATGCAACATTAAAAAGAAAGGCAAATAAAAACATCAGATGTCTTCATGCATTTCCATTGCAGGCATTGCTGCTACTTCGTTTACTTCTCAAGACGCAGTTGAGGAAGCGAAGCGACATCTTGAAGGAAGGCGGCGCTCGTTTCTAAACATAAGATTAAACAGTGGTTTTCCAAAAAAAGATCGGTCTTGGCAGAATGTAAAAAGTATTTCTGAACACCTAGATTCATTGACAATGAAAATCAAGCAAGCTTTTCCAGCAGTTCCACTTATAGCAATAAGGTAAACAGTGTTCATTCAGCAAAACAATCAGAAATTGCAGTTATGGACTATTCGATTATAGAAATTTGTTCATTTATCCTTTTATTTTTTTCAGTTAAGATTGCACTGTGCAGTTCATCAATCCTATTTCCGTTAAAGGATTCAATAATCAAATCCAAATCAAGTCTTATTAATTTTTTTGCAGGAAAGATCTGGAACAAACACAAGATGCTAATACAACATGTGAACGTATAACAACAGGGAAAATAAAATTAAATCCGCTGGCGAGTGATGAATTATTGCCAGGAACTAATCCACAGCAATGGTCAAAAGTATATAGTTATCGAAAATGGAATCTTATTGAAATAAATCGTGCAAAATATATGAAACGAATAAGCGGAAAATTATCGGACGATCAGAACATGAAATTAATTCATGATTTGTAATTTCTTTATATTTTCCTTTCTTTTTTCATTTTGAAATAAATAAGAAATGAGCCCTTTTTAATAAATTATGAAAATATGACATGAAGGAATGGTACAGCATAAACAGAATAATAAATATTTTCTGGAAGAAGTATGTGATATATTTTTAATATCCTCAAATAAACAGTATAAATTAAGGTACAGTGAAAGTTTACAGGGTGTTAGTGTTATTACTTTCTTATCATTTTTTCGTCTCTCGTCTTGTCTTTCTTAATGTTTGACTTATTGTTTTACATTTTTAAAAAGTGAATGTTGAATATATATCACGGAATCATTCTAGTTTTTATTTGTACACTTTTATGACAATGACACTAATTTATTTTGTGTTCAAATATTTTGAAATATATATTAAGTACATCGGAAGATGTTTTTTGTTATATTCCGACAGTTGATGAGAAAAAATCTAAATGTACTGGCTGGAAATAGCAGTAAGGTAATAGAGATGATATGGAAATAAAATTTTCATTTGAACTTTTCCTTACTTTTGCTATATTTAATTGGTAATAATTGAAGCTGTACATTCAGATCATAAGACAGATATATACATAAACAAATTTGCAAATTACTGTTTTAAATATTTAACGAATTTTTGGAATTTCATGCAAGAAAAAAATTAAAATAATTGCGGGCTAGTGTACTGTACATTTTAACAGTTTTTTTGTAATGGTTTGTATGTACGAGAAGCTTTGATGTGTAACGATATAAAAATGTTTGGATTATGTTGGATTTTTTTTTGCAAAGATGATGATGTTATGAATGTTATAAATTATATTGTAACAGTTTAAAACACTACTAGTATTTGAAGGTTCATGAGATCAATGTTCTTTTCATTAATATCGATCGGTAATTTTTTTTTTTAAATCATAATTTGGAGTGTAAATTGAGCATTTCATATGTAACTAAAAATATTTAACTTCTTCCTTTATGAAATAAGCGAAAAATTGATTGATGATTTAATTTGGAAGAAATAAAATTTAAAATAAAAAATTAGTGATAGTTATTTGGTTAGTCAATTGTGAAATGTGCGCGATGAGGCATCGAATAGTGGAAGTTCGATTCCTTGCTACTTCTTGCTCTCAATGAAGATCGCACTCAGCTCACACTGACCATCGTTTGTAACGAAATTTCATTTGATGTGAACTTGTTATTACTGAGAGAGAGAGAGAGAGTTCACTATTATTAAAGTTAACTTTAAGAATTTTCAGGATATGTTGAATTTTGGGAATTAATTATAGTCATTTATGTGCTAATGGAAAGATTGACGAAACTTTGTACGAAATGCATTATTCCTGTTATATCAATTCGTAATATTGCTAGTTCGTTGATTGCATGTTCATCACATATTAGTCCTTATAAAAGACGTACCGGACGAGGATATGCAAATGATTTGATGCATCGTGATTTATCTCGATTTATCATAGCCAATAAAAAGAATTTTACACGAACCATAGCTCGATTAGCTGGTATCGATAGTGGTTTAGAGAAAGTTGTTAGTTTCTTCTTTCATTTGAATTGTTTTAAAATTTCTAAGAAATATTGCATTACACAAGTAAATCTCTGCTTGAGCATTTTCTTTCATTTGAATTTAACAAATTTGATGAATGTTAACAATTGCATGTTTGCAGATAGATTTCGTATTATTTTTATTGGTGAATTGTTTACTTCATTGATCATAGTAGTATTAAAAGGAGCAAGATTATCTATTTAGATGCAATTTTTTTGAAAATATGTATATTTTATTTTTTGAAATATACAAGGATTCTTTTCTACTCACGGCAATCAATAAGGTATTCATCGTAGAAGTAATCAGGAAAAAAAAAGTTTGAGATAAACTGATATCATCATTGATTTATTTATTGTAGATGTTGATGTTGGATGTTGGAAAGAAACCGAAACCAAGGAAATTAACTGAGGCAAAAAGGAATCGTTTAGGACGAATGTTTCTGGAGCACATCTTTCAAATTTTGTGTGAACATGATCAATTTTGTGAAATAGAAGGATTGGAATTGTATAAGGTATATCTTTATTGAATTATTTATAAGATTTAACTTCTTTTGTTGATTTGTTACAAAAAGAAGTAGGGAAGGTTTGGTTAATTTGAAGCACATTTATAATATTGATAATATCTCAGTGAATTGAACATATATGAAGCAAATATTATAACTATACGTACTTCTTTGTCCTCTCCTGTTCCTTGACTCCGCTAGAGAAACCTAAATAGACCATCCAGGACGATAATGTGCAATAAATTTTAGATTGATGTAGGCCCAACATTCAAAGTAATGGACATTTACTGGTTAGCAAAAGGTGATCAATCCGATGAGGTAATTTTTGTTTTCTTTTTACAAATGGGAGCAAAAGTAATATATTTTTTCCGCCTCATTTATCCTCTTCTACATTCCCTTGGTATTTGGTTTTGAGAAGTTTCTTGACATATTCAACATTTTTATTGTTGAGTTGGAGCTTCTGTGCTTTTTCAGATTGCAGAGAAAGTTCTAAAGAGATCAGAAGACTTCGTACGCAAAAGGTTATCGGAATTGCTAGGCAGTCATAATATTCCACGTTTGACATTCGTTGCCGAACGCAAGCATCTTGTGAAGGAGGTATGAATAGATCAGTGGTCTGCATTTTGTCACCATTCTATCTAGAAATTTTAAAAAATTGATTTTTGTCCTATGTAACCCATAAAAATTAGTTAGCTTTTTTCAAGAACCACAATTGCATATAATATTGTTAAACGTTTGCGAATATAATTCTTATAAAAATTTTAATAGGTAAACTTATCGATATTGTTATTGTTGTTCAGCGAATATTACTGTTCAACGATATTGTTGTTCAGCGAAGCAATTCTCATATTTCAGTTTAAAAGTTTAATAAATTTGCTGCAAATAAATATTCGAAAGTAGAATGTATATGTTTAAATCATCTTACCATCTTATATTTTTCAGGAAATGAATCGTTTATTTGAGAAAGCAGATTATGGTATGCAGTATCGAGCTTTAAGTCATACTGGTGCCATTCTTGGATCAATGGCTGATACAGGTTCATCCAGTGGTAGTGAAAAGTAGAGTTCAAAGCAAAAATTCCATGCAGAGTGGAAAAAACTCAAGAAGATATGATTTTGCTACAAACAAAAAATAAATACAACTATGATTATGGTTTTAGACTAAAAAATTGTTTAAGAGTAACTTAACTTTTGGCACACAGTTATTTTTCCACGATTGTTTTAGAATTGTGATGGTTATTTATGAATTTTTTAAATATTTTTCGTAAGAAATGATATATTTTAAAAATTCATATTTGTGAGCTATTTAATAAATAATTCATATGTTGTTAACATGCTTAAATGATATATAATAACATTAAACATGAGAATATATTGCCATGTAAGTTTTGTCAACCATATCGATCTTCCCGAGATGAAATTGATAAATGGAATTTAATGGGAAATATGCAATAGCACTGAATTAAGGCAATAAATTCCGCATCATTTATAATAGAATGATGGATAGCACTGATTATTATTGTTGTTTAGTTTTTTTCGTTGGTTGAAAATTTACTCTTGCAATTCGATTTTTTAATCTTGACCGTCTATTTGTTCACATATTTTTATTTACTGCTGTACATACTATTTTTGACTTTATAATTTCTAACAGTTCTTTTATCGGCAATTTGTGAAATAAAATATCACGAATGTTGGGAAAAATAAATAGACAGCTTGTAAATGACTGATTTTCTTTAAGGAAAAATGTCAAGATTTTTGAATCGAATTTTCAGCTAAAATTATTGAATTGCAAATTCAGGCGAAAATAATTTTGAAGGAAAAAGGCTATTGATGTTGTTAGTGTAGCAACGGTTGTAATGGTTTACTGTTTTAAAAAAGTTACGGCAACTGAATTGAAAAGTGAAAATATCGAACTGAAATAAAGAAAGAGTGTAAAAAATATAAAAAATTATTCAAGACAAACTTCAGTTAACCCGAAAGTTAGGATTGGGAATTACGGATTGGAAGAATATAAAAAACAGAAATTGCTCAAAACAATCTTCAGTTAACCAAAAAGTTAAGATTAGGAATTAGGAATTGAAATATAAGGGAATAATTAATTTCTCGACTTGGAAGGTATGTAGAAGAAGAGTATAATTACAGGGAAAAGATAATAAAATCGTCGTGAACTTATTGGTTTGAAAAATCTGATCAGTTATTTTAATTACTCCATTTCATTCAAAAAAAAAAAACAATCATAGAAGAGAAGAAAAATGGAAATTGAGTTAATGACTTACCTATTAAAGGACAATTCGTCCCGCAAATTTTACAAATGTTTAGAAAATATTTTCACTATGCGATACCGTTCAAGATACCGTATAAGTGTGTAAGTGTGCATTTTTTTACGTGACAAGTAAGTTTACACTTATTCCTTTTGACGTGTGGAATGGACAGCAAAACAAATTTGCAATGTTCATTTTCTGCATATTTATAATTTATACATTTGCTTTTAAGACTGACATTCATACCTTTACAGGTGTGATTTCACGTTGTTATGAAATGATTTCCAAGAGTGAAAAAGCAAAGAGGGAGGTAAAAGTGAACGAAGATTGTTGAAAGTTTTTAAACAAATTATAGTAATTTTTTTACCGTAACTGTTTGAAAACACATTGGATAATTTTTTTTTTTCATTAATTTCAACTAAAATTCATGCAAAAATTTGTTAATTGAAACTGACAAAGATTAATATACAATTAATATCTTTCATTTCTTTTGATTAATATTTTGTTTGTGTCTCGTAAAATCGTTTGTTCAGTTTTTAATAAAAAAATGAATGTTGTTCAAAGAATTTTAAAAAGTTTGAAAAAATAATTTGCAAATGAATTTGTAAATGATATTGTACCATTTCATCACAACATATTCTAAATGAGAATTAATCACAAAAGGATTCTTCTGGCAAGGATCCGCTTTTAATTAAAAAATTAATTGATAAATTTTGAACAATAGCCGAAATAAAAATTTAAGTGAGTAAAGTAGTACTTTCTGATCTCTGTGTTTCGGGATCACATGTTTTCAAAAATTAGTTTATTCTTTTCACTTTTTTCGTCGAAATTCCGTAAATAACTTCGGACAAGTTCTCAATGTGATTTATGTAAATATTGATTTGAAAAGAATGATTTTTCTCTTCAAACACAAAGGAACACTTTTTTCTGACTTTTAATTTTTTTAGCGCTCCTTTTTAATGAAAGAGAAAGTGATTACGCTGAAACTGCTTTATATCTTTTTAATTGTTTTCTTTTCTTCCTTAAATGACAAATTTTTGTTCATTTCTAAAATATTTCAATAATTTTGCTTAATTTAAAAATAAGCACAAAGAACAGTAACGTAAAAAGTGTTTGAAAAATATTTAAATATTAATTCAGATGACACTGATGGTGGTAATTAGCGAGAAACTGCAGATAGTAGTGTTAATTTTGAAGTGATAAACATTTTATAACAATTTTTGAAGTTGATAAACACTGATATTAATATTCATTTTTTTAAAAATATATTGTCATTTTTTTAAATTTAAGTACTTTATTGTTTTATCATTTGAAATCGTTACGTGAGTATGATATCATTAATATAAAACTTGTTAACTGCTCTGTGATAAGGCATTTCATCGTAGTGATAATAGAGTTAATGTCATAGATTAACGAATGGCCTTTACAATGCAATTTTCTGGATAATCTATTCGTTCATTAAGTCATCAGTAAAAAATTGTGCTGCATGAACTAAATGGTAATAATCGATCGGATAATAAAATGATAGGGATTGGATCAATTATCTTGATAATTGCTCGTTATCTTTTAATGTTTAAGCTTTGAGCGATGAAATATCGTTATTAGGATTTTAAAATGCAACATTTTGTCTGATCTGCAAGATCCACACAGATAGGGTAAGTTGGTGGAAAAACTTAAGTTCACATTAATATGTGGAGTTGATTAATCAAAATGACAATTGATCAAAATAATTTTAAAAAATGGCTGGAAATAATTGCGGATCAAAAAAAAGAAAGAAGAATTAATGCATGACATTTGACCCACCTGCATTCTTCATTGAATAAAAGTAAAAATTGAAGAATGATTAATTGTTCACCTAATTAAAATCAAATTATCACCAAACATTCATTACGTAGTGAAAGGCATTTTTTTTCTCCTTCCTAATTTTTCAATTAGGCAAGCAGTCAATCATTCTATGTTTCTCTTTATTTCTCTTCTTCATTTTATGATCAAAACTATCATATCAATGTTTTCATTTGAAAATGCGATCAGATCAACTTCCATGAGTTAAAAAATTTTATAAATTAACCTTAATTTAACACTGATTTAGCTCAACTGGTTCATTTGAGTTTTTCAATCAAATCCCATTTGTGAATCATATAGATGTGATAATTATTTTTTAACAAAACCTTTATTAGCAGATATTTTCTTGTAACAGAAAGACAGATGACAGTGTTTGTTTTGAACGATATACTATATAGTGAGATTCAAAAATCGATTGTTACCAAGTTAACTTAATTAATTTATTAATTTGCTCAAGGATTAAATGAATCTTGAAATGACTTGAAATGGCATGGCAAGAAAGTAAGCTATTGTAGTAGAAAAGATGTACAACTAATCTAATCCTTTTCCAGTTGCGTAAATAATTTTTGAGGAGTAAAAATAAATTTGCAAATGAATAAAATTTATTTTTGATCATTTTATAATTAAAAAGAATTGATAAGAGAAATGAGTGAATTATATAGTTATAACAAACTTCATAAATAGTGACAAAATCATTATTGGAAATTTTAATTCATCATTTGGAAGTAAAAATAATGAAAGTAGTAATTTGTAATTAGATTAATGATAATATTTTATAGCGATAATGTTCCTTAAAAGATTTGATGGATAATAAATTACCCATAAAGATAGAAAAAGGCGAAAACAGGAAAGAATTATTCCGGATATACCCCAGCAATCGCAAATTTCAATTTATTTATTTGAATTGCCCACTTGTCCATTCATCCTCTTATCGTGCAGAAGAAATATTAAGAGCGCGGCGATCTTCCTCCGGGTCGTAGTGGTCAATCAGAGAGACACTGTTATTATATTAGTGGAAAAATTCACTTTCAGTTGAAAAATTTCCAACTCGATCATTACCCAAATATTTTAACGCTCTTATGTGAGTTTTCCATCTTCTCATTTCTTCTTTGATCTCAAAAAAAAAAAAAAAAAAAAAAAGAAAAAAAAACTTTCTTTAAGTAAAATGAAAGTAAAAAGAATAAATGTTTTGTTGCTTTAATTGAGAATATTTCAAATAAAACAACTGAATAAGTACATTGGTTGAGATTACAAGATCAACCGCTATACTTCCAAATATTGCAAATTTCAATTCAATTCATTTCAGGAATAAAATACGATAAAATTTTAATGACTAATATCCAGCCAAATATATATATATATAAGTAATTATATTTAACTGAATACTATCAATATTTATTTTTGTGGTATTTAAAACTACTTAGCTTGCTTATGAAAGTGTCGTTTATTTATTTACTTTTTTTTTTTTTTTGGAGACTTATTTTATAGGCGTGTTTGGATTTTGATATTATACTTCTGCTCATTGGTAAAAGGACAAGGTAGTCGAAGTCGACCAAGTGGACCACTTACCGATGACTTTCAAAATTGGCTTGTTGCAAATGGCTATGAAAGTTTGAATTTTGATCGGACAGATATTGGTCCAAGTGGTAGCTTTGGTGGTAAAAAAAAAAGAAATCAACAAGTATTAAAAATTGATTCTTTTTTTAAGTAATGTAGCTTCATTTAGCTAATTTGATTTCAATAATTAAATGTTTAAATTCTCTTATTATGAAATAAAAGTCACTAAATAACACTTCATTCATTTCAATAATTAACAAAATGAAAAATTAAACAACAAAAATCATTTTTTAATCCTTCTTTTAGTTATATTAATTTTAAAAAAAGGAAAGCGAAAAATTTTTCTGATTTTTTTGATCAATCGGCAATAGTTCAAAGGTTAAATTGTTACAATATTCCAAAATTGTACTATGATAAATTTTTCTTCTACGCAGATAACCCGTGAACCGGTCATTTTTGTCCATGGTAATGCAGATGCAGCATTATACATACAACCACCATTAGCAACCGGATGGTCACGTTCAATTCAGTATTTCTTGGAGCAAAATTATACTTCAGCTGAATTATATGCGACAACTTGGGGTGATACATGGGCAGGTGGAAACATTTTAAATGCTTATAGCACCATGCATACCTGTGCAAATCTCATTTATTTGAGGAAATTTCTAATTGCTGTACTGGATTATACTGAAGCACTGAAAGTTGATGTTATTGCGCATTCTTTCGCTGTACCACTAATGAGGTAATTTCCTAATATTACAGTATATAGTGCAGTCATTTTCCGGGTAAAATTGAGCATTTAGGTATGGTTGTAATAGATGGATGAAAGTTATAGCTAGAGTGAAATTTGTTAAAAACTTTTCCAACGATTAAATGCAGTTTTTATCTTTTTTTTAAATTGTTAAGCAACTTTATTAAGAGCAAATTATTAATTAAGAGTGAAGATTTTGGTAATTTTGATATGAAACTGAAATATTAATTCAGATCTATGAATAATCTTTGAAAACAGTAAGACTTAAAAAACCTGCTTCAGGAAACTGACCAATGTCCAATTGTACTCAATAGCAGATGGGCTGCAATGTTTAAATATTCATCGATATTTTAAATTTGATTTAGTTAAAAGCAATTTTTTTTTTTGAAGGGGAGCTTATAGATTTTTTGATTGTTCAAAACATAGAAAGAATTAATTCTCAAGAGATAAATGAAAGAGAAAATTGATTTTTTTTTTGCGTAGAAAAAATTACTTGTCCTATGCTTTCAGAAGGAGAGGATGAACGAATTTGTTGACACTAAATAAAAAATTTCATTCGAGCATAACTATCTTTTTTTTTCTGGCAAACTAGCTTAAATACTTTTGTGCATGTTTCAAACAATTTCATTGTTTTCAAATAATTTAATGCAATCTACTCAATTGACTCTTATTTTCCATCCTTAATTTTAAGAGTAAAATAAAAGTTTAAAATCAGATCAATACAGTTTAAACATATGTTTTTTAGAAAAGTTCTAAAAGGTGGTAGCCTCATAGCAACTGATGGAAATTGCGTTCTTGGGAATCCTTTGGGTCATCGAGTGGATACATTTTTGGGCATTTCCGGTGCTAATTATGGTCTTTGCGTTTGTCAGATGGCACAAACGATACCAGCCTGGTGCAATGCTTTGGATGGTTTATATCCTGGATATACCTGCGAAGATCAGGTACATCTTCATTATTGTCCGGACTTATAACGTCCAGATTTTTGATTCTTAATGAATCTATTATCAAATTCTCATCTGTGAATAAATATTTTGTAAAATTTAAATAACTTTTAAATTACAAAATAATCCGATTATATCCAGTGTTAACTCTCAGTTGATAGTAGTAATAATGATTCAAAAACTTAAAATCACTAACAATTTCAACCAAATAGTTGCATCAAATAGAGAATAATGGGTCAATGTGGTTCACCACAATTAGCAAAGAAGGCTAATTCACCGTAGCGTTATCTACTCCGGTTGAATCAAGAAACCACATCATCTCGCGAAGCGCTATTTGATGCGTAACTTAGCTTCCCTCTCAAGTTCCAAATGATTTATCGTATCAGCAGTTAATAATCTTTCAAATATTTATGTCGATTATTATAGTTTAACAAGCAGATCTAATATTTTGTAAATAATTAGTACAAATAAGTGAATCAATGAGATAATGGAAATATCCTCCTTGTAGCTAATTTGTGCATATCCCGATTCTGAATGCAAACAAAAAAATTATTCTGCCTTTTTGGAAAGTTTAAATAACGATCCAAACCGAGAAGCTGATCATGTATACGCCATGTGGTCTGACGGTAATCATTTATTGTTCGTAACTTAAAACCATTGAAAATTAAAGTAATCTTTTGCAATCAATCAATACCATTCAGCTTTCGCGAAAAGTATAAAACTGATAAAAAAATTTTTTCAGTAGATGAAGTGTTATTACTTCGAGGAATGACCTGGGGTAAGCCGACAAGTCGTATACCAGGAATGAATGGTCGTTGGGTATCCGACAGAAACGGTCACATGGCAATGAAAGATTTAACGGAATTACGACAGTACGAAGCTGTTGTACATCATTCCATTTAACTTGTTTCATATTTTTTCTTGCTTCGTTAAAAAGTAAATGTATATGTGGAATGGAACATGCCTAACTGCAATCGCATTTATTAAAAATTAAGAAAAAAGAATATTTCTTGAACATTAATTACTTGATTGTTACAATTCTCCATTTATCCTTCATGAAGATTCGAACAGTAAGAAATGATCAAAGTGTAACGAAATTCAAAAGAAAAGAAAATATTCTCAAAAATTTTGTTTAAAACCTTACAAATAACAAGTGTGTCAATCCATATCGAGATGCAGCAAATTTAACAATAGAATGAATAAAACAATGAAGAAAGCGAAGCAGACATTTCACAACCAGAGACCCTTTTTCATTCATTTACTGCCTTTTAAGTTTGTCATACCGGCACGCATTACTTCATCAACATGAAGCAAATTGCATGCGATAACACAAGCCGATGCTAAGCCGTTCTGCTTGACAACAACATTATCCCAAATACCCTGAAAATTTTCATATTTCAGTTTTACAAAACCTCTACAAAAAAAGCTTAATATAGAAATACCAATCTAACCAAAATGACACGACTCGGATTTTGAAAGAAATAAAAATGAACTCAAGAAAATAATACATAACTTATTAATGAAAATTAAATGATCGAATGGTTATATTTTCTCAGATGGTTATATTTTCTCCTTGAGAACTATGTGAGATTATGCCATTATCATGTTCGATGATGGCTAAGAAGCTTAACAATAATGAATAAATAGGCTTTTTTTTAAATACTTAAAATTAAGCCTGCAGAATTTGGAAAACGCTCCAGAATTCGAAATTCTTGAGTATAAAAAGTGAACATTACCTGCGGATTACATGGTTCGCCTGATGTAATGTCTAAGCCCACAGGTATTTTACACTTGCAAGCAGTCCGCTCCTCTATTAATTTCACTATTGTTTCCTGTCCATCAAATCCTGCATTCATTGCTAGTGTCTTTGGAACTATTAGCAGTGCATCGGCGAAAGCCTAAAAATATCGAAAACAACCAATATTCAAAATCACTTTATATGCTCAAAATAAGTAATCATAAAATATATATTCTTTATGAAAAATTCAAGAAGCTATTCGACTAAATCTTTCGCATATATAACAGTAATTTCTATTACTTGTACTCCCAACTTTGCTCGGCCTTTCACTTTGTCAATCTCAGTTTTCAGCATACAGTGTGCAGCAATTTCAAAAGCACCAGCTCCCGGTACAACTGCTTCTGCAATTTTCCGCTGCATTTAGACGAAAAATAGATACAGATAAACACACAGTTTAAACCATGAAACATCTAATATAATAAAACGTCATTCAACAATTCGTGAAATGTGTCTTTTCACAACGCGCTAAGACAACATCTACTCTTCGTTGAAATCGGGATAACGATAAAATTATTCTTTAATTGTTATGTTAAAGTATTCCATTAAATTACTGTTTCCAACTGCTAATATTTATTGCAATAATTTACTGTAGTAAATAACGAAAATATTTCTGTAAGCACTTACGATCACTAAATGTATTGAAAACTGCTCTAATGCCATCATGAATAGCATCTTTAATTTGCGTAATTGTATGTTTATTGGGTCCTTTTAATAAAATGGTTACTGATTTCGGGTCTTTGCAATCTTCAATAAACGTGTACTTGTCTTCGCCCTGCAAATTAACAGAAAAATTGATAAAACACGACTACACAAAATTTAGTAATTTCTATCTCATAATTTCATACCTTCCTTTTCTAAGAAGTTACATTCTAGTTAGAATTATTGAAAACCACGACAACGAAAAATGCAGTAACTATAACTTCGCAACAAATAATGTGAATGTTACAAGTTTAAAGCCGAAAACGCGAAAAGGGTAAAGGTGTATGAGTGATAAGGAAATATAATATTTTAATAATATTTTGAATAACAAAAGTTAGTTATATACTTTTACAATAAAAGTTAGTATGCTTTTTACTTAGTACATTTCCAATATATACTGGATAATAATAAATTATTTATGTTTAAAAATGTTAAGAGTATTACAATTCTTTGAGTCAATTAAGAAAAAATGCAATCAATATGAAATTTTAAATATGAACATTTCTCATAAATCAGAATCAGAACAGTTAAACCATCAGTACAAACAGTTATCTTAAAACTTACTAAAACATGCTCATAAACTGTGCCGGCATGTCCAAGTACATCTGGCGTAAGATCATCAACTGAATTCACTGCTTCACCCCCAACTGCCAATTGCAGTCGCTCCATATTACGCCGTTTCGCTCGTCGCAATGCTAGAATACCATTTTTTGCTAACAGGTCTAATGATGGTGGATCGATACCCTGAAATTTTGCAGCTTAATTATATTTATTTCTAACAACTATATTTTATCTCCTAAATACTACAAAAGCACTAATTTCATATTAAATATACTTTGAAGGAAGCCATGCAAGCTAAAGAGAGAAACAAACCTTCTGGTTAATTACCACAAAACCATGTTTTTTTCCGCCAGCTTTTTCTGCCTCATCACACACCTTCTTTTTCAGATCAATAATTTTCTGGACCCTTCGCATAATAAATTCCCTTTCAGCGGCAACAAGCTTTTCTCGTTCGGCTGCTGATTTATAGAAAAAACCCGAATTCACTTCACTGAAAATATATGGACATTCTTTTTACATTTAGAAGCAACAAAAAAAAAGTACCAGATGTGTGAGTCTTTCGGTAACAGATCATCTAAAGAGTTAATCCTTGCTAAGAATATCAAAAGAGAACTTTGCAATGTTCTGGAAAACCCCATCTGGTACTTTTTCAGCATCTGAAACTAACATCAAGTAGACACTGCTACAATACCTCCATTAGTAAATAATAGTAAATACTAAAGGACACTAATGATAAGTGAACAATGCGACAAAGACTGAGGAATGGAGAAAATAGGAATATCAATAAATAACTAATACGTTTTCTCATATTCCAACGAAATGTTGCATGTCAAAATATACGCATTTTTAAGATTTTTTGGCATATCAGGATGGCGAGCGCCATGATCCAAAACTAGCCCACGTATCAGTTTAGTATCCATATCGCTTTCATGTTGCATCTCCTAAAAATCAAAATTTATTTGATATCATTCACCATATTCACAGCAGATATATTATGCAGCCTGATTACATCTATCTATGTTAATTATTTCATTTAAGGATATTAACAGAGTAATACATGCTCTGCAGCAAACTATAAGGTCTTGAACTTCATCCAAATAAAAAAGCCAATGGATTCATATTCCTAAGGGCATGCATCTTTAGTTTCATTCCAACCATAAATTCATATTCATCACGCGAGAGTCATACCTGCATTTCAATCATATGTAAATCTGGATGTGGATCGTCCCCAATTCGGATTGCTAACACAGCATCGACAACACAGTCCGTTATGTGATCAGCCAACTTATGATTAAGTTTTGTTCGCAGTGAGGTTTGTGCTACCTAAATAACAAATGATTCAACTCCTCGTCATATGACACATAATCGACGTTGAGCGTGACAACTTCCTTTGTAAGATAGCCAAAGGATCTACAATTTTTACGTTAACAAAATTATTAATTTGTAAGAATCCTTCTGAAGAATACAAGATTGCAATTGTCTCTAAGAAATGAAGTTTGATTTAGATGGGAGAAGTGTAAGTGCTAAAGAACACAAGATAGCTCTCCTTGCAGTATTTTTTTCCCAATCGTAGTGAAAAAGAAATATCAAATCTTATCAAACCATGAAATTCCATTAACGTGACTTCCGAAGACATAGAAAATATGCTTCATAATTAATAAAAAGGAGGATTTATCAGCAAATACCTCGCATAGCAGTTCACGATTAACTTTTGGTGTTTGTTTGAAATTTTCCAGAAATTCAAGAGTTTTCTTACTCGCATACTCGAAACCTTCTGTGATCAGCCTTGGATGAACACCCTGAAATATCACTAATGATGCTGTCAATACGAACCAAAAACATAATTTGAAAAAAATGAAGCCTTTATTGTAGCAGTATACATACTTCAGAAACATAAAGATCAGCTTGTTTGAGGAGTTCTCCTATTAAAAGAACAGTGGAAGTGGTGCCATCACCAGTCACATCATCCTGAGCGGTTGTAGCTTTTGCAATCATCGCAGCTGTTGGATGTTGAATTTGCTGTAAGTAAATATTATTTGTTTATCTAAGACTGATCGCAGAAGTACTGAATAAAAATATACTGGAAACAAACTGAGAAAGGAATTTAAGACTTTTTTACTTGAAAGTTTGCCTGTACATCAAGATGAAAAAAAAAAATTCTACTGGGAAGAACTAACCATTTCATGTAGCAATATATTACCATCTTTGGTCAACTTGATATCACCTGCCCCAGATACAAGCCTTCAAGATATGAGAATTATTAATATCAGATAAATGCACAATCATTTCATGCAATGTATGGTCACACTTATTCAATTTATACCTTCTCTTCCCACTATTTTTATGAATTTATTAGTCTTTTAAAAGAATCAAACCAACATTTTCATTGTTCCCTTGGGTCCAAGATTAGTACGCATTACTTCCATCAATCCTTTCGCCCCACTTACGTTTAACTCTAATGCCGCCGCATGGCGAGCCAATTCAGCTTTAGGATTCAAACAAAGAATCGATGCCATATTTCACACCTATCTGTGATGAATTCACTTCAAAAATTATAATTCAATCCATTTTTTTCCAAAATACAACAGTACGTCATATAGAAAACAATAAATTATAGCTCGCTTGGCATAAAAACCCACTGAATAATACTCGAGTTGTAGGCGATAATCCGAGTATTCTTGGTGAAAAGCGTGAACAATTGTTCAAGCACGCACGTGAACAATTGTTCAAGCATACACGTAAACAATTGTTCAAGCATGCACGTAAACAATTGTTCAAGCATGCACGTGAACAATTGTTCAAGCATGCACGTGAACAATTGTTCAAGCATGCACGTGAACAATTGTTTAAGCATGCTAATTAAGCACATTAATTAAGTACATATACAATCCAATCAGCCTTTACTTATCCTACACTACCATCGAGACAAGCACACCTCACAGTCTCCAAGATCATCCCTAGTCTCATGCTAACATTATGCAACAATCGCGAAACATACTAGTTTAAAAGTGTTTCATTTGTGAGAAATACCGGGGGTGATCTGAGTGGTGGAAGTTATACTTCAATTATTGGTTGGAAGATGATAAAGTAATGTGAAGAAATAATGCAGAGAGAGAAATGGAAATGTTTTAAAATGAATAGTGATAATTACTGAAAGTTCGCTGAATATAGAAGTGCAATTATTTCATTAATTTTTTATATTTCTCTCAAGTTATATTCACTTTTCATTTGCAAATTTCTTTTTTTTAGCAATTAATACTGAAAAAAAATTGAAATCATAATTTTAAGGTAAAGTTAGATGTATGCGAAATAATTACCTCATTGAGTTCAATTTAATCGGTATTTAGAAGTTATGTCATTTTAATTAATTGTTAGTATAAAATGTATGGTGCAATAGGTACGGTGAAGTTTGTTAATCTGAACAAATACTTGGTTACTTCATATCTCGATACCTTATGGTTTTACTTTGCACACGGATTACCGAAATTATCAGTTGTTAAATTTTAAAAAATTTGAAATTGTTATAGATAACTTGATGTGAGATGTTTAACTGTGCTTCTGTTTTTTATAGATTTTTTTGTTTTATTTTCAGGATGTTCTTTTGTTTTTGATTATAGTTAATAATTGAATTCTGAATAAAATGAGTCAATCAAAAACAGTAATAGCTGAATATGGAAGTTGGTGGAGTTCTATTGACACAAATATCTTAAACAGTGGGAATTGTAAAATGATTTGTGAACTACAATGTGGTGAAAGTAAGTTTTGATTCTTATCATCAAGATTACTCATTTGTTTGTTAATAATACCTGATTGTTTAGTTCTTTTAGTGACAGTGCAAATTTTGTATTTAAGTATTGCTTTACACCGCATGGCACTAGAGTTTCCATCAAGAATTAAGTCGTTTGATTTAATTGATTAACTGGTGTTGCAGTTATCCGCGTATGACATCACTGTAGTTTAAATAAATGAAAAAACTTTATGCACTTATCATTATTCTTGGCAAATTCGAAAAGTTCTAGATTAATCATTCATAATTTTGTTGTCCACTTGAAAAACTCTCTTTTAGTAATCCATTTTATCAAAAATATTTAATTTGTGTTATTGAAAAAAACTTTATTTTACTTTATTTTCTGGTCGAATTTGTTCTTATTATCGATAAAATTGCGTACTTGTTTCATAAACTTTAGATTCAGTATTTTGGCTGGAATCACAGTTTCCTACTGGCCGACGAGCATTATTCCAGGCAATAAAGGGTAATGATGGAATAATTGAATGGACTCCAAAACATGTTAGCGTAAGAAATACAGGTGGTTTAATTCATTCATTGTTTAAAAGAATTCTGCAAGCTATCTTATACGTTTCTATGGACTTAGAAAAGAAAAGAATATAAGCATGGTCGTTATCAGAAAGTGAAGCTAACATTATAGTCGTGCGATTTTACCAGCTTCCAAATCTCATATATTTTGTTCCTAGAATCTCTTATATTTTCATTTTAATTGAAGAAATTTGAAGGAGAGGATTTTGAAATTGTAATTTACTCTTTTTTTGTTTTAGTGCATGAATACGGTGGCGGATCATTCATTGTTGTCAATGATGCGCCTTATTATATAACTATGGATGGTATATTTAGGCAGGTTGATGCAGACTGCGAGCCCGAGCTGATTGTTGCTGGTGATCATTCACATCGTTTCGCAGATTTGTGTTATCACAAGGTAATTCATGAACTGCTCGAATGTCTAAAAAAGTATTTGGTAATGATATGGTTGACCGCCTAAAATCATCTGATGGGGTATGATTCTGTATTTCCACAGAAGGCCTTTTTTTTATTAAATCTTCGTAACCAACTAGTCGATCAATAATCATAAGTTTTAGGGTGCTTTGTACGCTGTTTATGAAGTGCATTCTGGGAATGAAGTGGAAAATATGATCGTACGAATTGTAGAAGGTGTCATTCAACCTTTTGTAAGTTACTTTATACAGAGTAAATGCACTTCCAATTTAAAAGGTCAAGTTTATAACGCATAACATTCAAACATACTTAGGTCACTGGTGCAGACTTTTACGCGTTTCCTCGCATAAGTCCTGATGGACAGTGGTTCACTTGGATGGAATGGAATATGCCGAATATGGTATGAAATTTTCTTATAGTTTTCAAACATTGTAACCGTAATGATATGATGTAACACGCTTCATTTCGTGATGGCTAGTAGACATGAAGCGTTCGGAGTAAATCTTAGGAGATTCATAGCCAGCCTTCCCATACGCTTAATTGGCAGTAGGATTTTCAAAAATCTTTAAAAAAAGTTCGAAGAACTACATAATAATTCCATTTGTATTAGCAGACCAAGGTTTAGTTATTCGTGTTTTGCAGCCATGGGACGAAACAGCAGTTGTTATTTCTTCAGTCAAAAAAAGTGGTGATATTGATGAAGTTTGCCGAATTTCTCGTGATGGTATCAATTATCAAAGTCCGGAGTGGAGTTCAGCTGGCAATTTATATTTAATTTCGGATCACACGAATTGGTGGAATGTATACGAGGTTTTTCCAATTTTGAGTGCACTACAAGAACGGGATCTTTTTTCGTTCCATGAAATTGTTGTTATAACTCTTTGAGAGCTTTTGTGTTTCTCCAGAAAAATTGCTTCGCAGATTGATATTTTGGCTCGGCCCAATGAAGTTAGTTTTCCACTATTTTCTGTTTTTTTTTTGCAGGTCAATTTAACTGAACATAAATTGGGCCAAAACTTATTCCCAGTTGATGCTGAAATTGGTGCTCCGCTTTGGCAGTTTGCAGAGCGACATTTTGCTCTGAATAAAAAAGGTTATTTTCAAATGTTTAATTGAGTTAATATGTTTCATCGACATTTTTCTAAGCAAGGCAGTGTATTATGGATTACTTAAAGTGGTGTGTGTATATCAAGATTTGCCTATGTGTTCGTACTTTTTTTAAATTAAGCATTGGTATGTTTTTAATAACTGGCAGTATCATAGGCATTTTGATGAACGTTTCTGGGAAACTGGTATATAAACAATGGAATGAAAAAGTGAAGACAATTAATTGCTCGTGCTATAGCAATTTTAAATATCTCGCTGTGGATGAAAGCGGTACCGCTTATGCAATCGCCTCAGGTCCGAGCAAATCATCATCGGTGATCAGAATTCAGCTCGATACAGAACAGGTTCTGACAAACTGCATCATTAGATTCATTTGATAACATGTAGTTTTTTTCTTTTTTTTGCGTGACTTTCCCATTCACATTGTAAATGTTTAGTGTTTCATGCACAGGTAGATTGTGCTTTCTTATAATCTTTTCAGAGATTTCTTGATGGTACCCGTTCTAAGGCTTGTGAAGTGAAGCGTAAAAATCATATATTCAAATAGTAGTCGAACCAGTGATAGTTTTCAAGATATCTTATTGGGAAATAAATAGAAATAGATCATTGTTTCAAAAAACTGTAAATAGCATATACAGGTAGATGTTTTGCGAGAATCACGACCTTCCACTGATATTACCAAGTATGATATTTCAATACCGGAATCGATGCATTTTCAATCAGATGGCATTACTGTACAAGCCTGGTTTTATTCACCGTTTGTAAGGCGCTTTTACACTTACGGTCTTTGAAAAAATATTTTAAAAAAAAATTAAATTTAAAAAGGAAAGATTAAAATTGTTTATGGTATTTTTCTTTCAAAAGAATAGGAATTTACAGGGATAGTTCATCTGGTTCTTTTTTTCGGAACAGAACTCGAAAAAACTGTTCCTAATGTTGCTGTAAATGATATTAATAAAATATGTGATAACATGTAAATGATATTAATAAAATATGTGATAACATAAAATATGTTATCACATATTTTATTATTTAGATAATATCGATTTTGTCTAAATTTGATTGAAAAAATGCAGTAACGCTTTATCAGCAAACTGGATCGTTTTTGAATGAGCTATTTCTTGAATTTTACAACACTAAACATTTTATGTAATATTCAACTATATCCCAATGTATAATGAGTTAAAATCATCCATTCGTTCCTTATGATTGAACATTTGCAGTCCAGAACATATGCAGCTCCAGAAGGTACTTTACCACCTGTCGTTCTGATCGCACATGGCGGGCCTACAGCTTATTCTTCGAATATTCTTGATATGCGAATTCAGTATCTAACCACAAGGGGTTTTGCTGTTTGTGATGTGAATTATCGCGGTTCTACTGGTTCGAATTTTAATCTTTTAAACTCTAATGTTTGCATATACATGAGAAGTAAACCATGGCACTATTTGCACACTTGAGAATTCATGAATATAGAACTAAATACTGGTTGTATGCTTGAATATCTGAGGACTTATGCAAATAAGTACTTGAAACGGCTCTGTCAGAATATATTCCAATAAAAACTTAAATTAACAGTTAAATTTACAGGTTTTGGGACCGTTTTCCGTAACATGCTACGACGTAACTGGGGTATTGTTGACAGGAATGATATGATTAATGCCGCCACTCACCTAATTTCGCAGAAGCGGGTCGATCCGAAACGATTATGTATTATGGGTAGTTCAGCCGGCGGTTATCTTCTTCTAGCCACTATTTTAAAGTCTGATTTATTTTCTGCAGCAGCTTCACTTTACGGTGTGAGCGACTTAATTGGTTTGGCGAAAGTAAGTGTGACTCTGAAAACAATCAGAATTTATTCAATTAAATGATTGGATCTTGTTCAATGAAAGTTGCATATTTACCACATACAGTTAGAAAAAAAAACTTCATTTAGGATACTCACAAATTTGAACTTGGTTACAATGAACAGCTCATTGGGAAGTTTCCGGAAGAGAGAGTTCTTTACGAGCAAAGGTCACCATTGAATCATCTTGACCAACTTTCAACACCAATTGCATTTTTTCATGGTGAAGAAGATCCCGTAGTACCACTCACGCAAAGTATCCAGCTATATGAGGCGTTAAAAAAGAAGGGAATACCCACTTCATTAACCGTTTTCCCAGGTAACTTTGGATGATTATGAAAAAATTATCCATTACTCAGTAAAACCATAAACTGCTACGTATGAAGAAACAATGGTATCTATATTACACCTATGTCTCATGAATTTATGCAATATCCTAAAAATTTGATATGTTTGTTTATTTTTAGTTGTTCAGATGTTTAACAAACATTTCAGGTGAAACACATGGTTTTAAAGGATCTCTTGCAACTGAGACGACATTGAGCGGTTTCTATTACTTCTTTTGTCGTATGCTAGGCATAAAGCCTTCAGTGGAAAGTCAGGTAATTACCGTCGTATTTTTCTTTTTCCTATAAATGACTCTACATTTGCATAATAATTATTTACAGATTGAAATTGAAAATTTATCGAAACTGCACACGGAGAGAAACCAGTAAACATATAGCTCACTGCCACATATCAGATCAAATAATTGTTTCGTTAGGTTGTTTTGTTTATGATATTAGATTGTTTTGTTGTTTGTTTATGGGCTGTTTAAAATTTTTTGTTAACTTTACGATCCGATTATCCAATCATCTTGCAAATACCACTGTCGATATTTGATTTCTGTAAGAATTTGCGGGAACTTCTTAAATGGTTGCCTACAAAGGTGTTACGCAGCATTAAATCGTTTGTTGTGTTCAGAAGGAAAGATATTTGCTATTCTGGTTCGCTGCAAAGTTTAGCTTTTTTCAAACTAGAAAAATTAAGAAGGAGTAATGCAGCACTGTGAATGAAATATTAAAAAAAGTTATGTGAATAAGTAAACAATTGGAGGTTCTATTCGACATTAAAACTTGTATTTATATATGAAGAGATGTACCCATAAAAAGAGATGGAGAGAGACTGCATGATTTATAAATAATAGAGAAAAATACAATATTATTATATATATTTATATACGAAATAATTTCATATTTATATCAAAGGATAATTTAAAAATTGAAATAAAAATAGCAAAACAGAAAATACACGTCAAATATCAAGTGAGAAAAAAAACAATAAAATGACAAGAGAAATTAATAACACAAACTTGAGAGTAAAAAAGATATATTCAAAAAAAAAGCACAGACGAGCAGATTTGACAATACATTGAATAAATGAAGAAAACTTATTCATTCCCTTATTTTTTTCCGATATTTTCCTGAATTATTTTGCTACAGTCCAAACTACTGATACTAACATCTCAATGATAAAAAGATGCTCAACTGTAGAATGTACATTGTGGATTTAACGGCATCTTCCACATCATTCGTTACCAATTGGGTAGTCAATGGTACAGAAAAAAAAACGAAGACGATAAATTAATGAACAAGGAAATTGATAAATTAATAAATAAGATTGAAATGGAATGTAAATCTTCCGTCACACTGTAACTGAAATTATATTCCACGGAATCTTCGGAATTATAAAAAAAATATTTTTATTCACAAAAATAATTCTCTTTTGATAACATTTTTTATCAGCAAATTACCTATTATCACTAGAAATTTTGAGCTTCAAATAAAAATCGAAGCAAAAAAAAAAAAATAGAATGAGAAAATAGCTTCTAAAATGTCAATCAAAAAAGACGACAAACACATATATGGATCCTAACTGGTGGATTATTTTACTTTTCAATACTACAATAATTTTCATAGGTAGAAGAAGATTGAGTAAAAAGGATACTATGCTAATTTGCAACAACAGTTGAACTGTCTAATTAGGGAAGTGGTTCGACATAATTCGCTGGGATAAGACCAGTTTTTCCATTTAATGTTCCAATCAGCCAACCATCTTCTTTTGATTCATAAACTGTAACGAATTATGAATCTAAGATTTTGCTGGAGAAAATTCAAGGTACAAAAATCGAAGAGCAATTTACATTAATGGAATAAAAGTTGCAATGTTATAATAAAAAAGAACTGAAACTCGTCTAAACCTAGTTTATTTGCAGGCTATGAAACTATGTTTAAAATTGAACTGATTTTGTCAAAAAATCGATCTTGCCAACTTCTTTTAGGATATCCAGCACATAGTTTTACCCATATAGTTATTAATCCGTTAAAACGGGATTAACCTAAGTGACTGCATATAGCTTTCCTATTATTGATAATAACTAAGAAATTTAAATCAAAATAGTATTTGGATACTAAATTTAGCAGCACTTTAAACATTGATAGAAAGGTAATAAATAACCTGAATAAGTAACATCTGACTTGGTAGTAAATAAAATCTCAAGAAAGGAAAAAAAACTAGCCATTAGTAATAATTTGTCCAGGTTCAAAAGATAATTCGGTACTGTGACCTGCTGTACATGCATAAAGTGTTTTCACTCGCCGACTGCAAATTTCGACATTCATAAGAAAACAATACTGATAATGAATATGATTAATTATATTATCAGTTTTTGAGCTATTTCATTGCTGTCATTTTGCAAATCTAGTAATCTTAGACTACAAACATATATTACGTATATCAGACCATTGGCTAACTTACCTCTGTTTTATTATAAATTATCATAAATTAATGTTTAAAAACTAATACTACCAGAATCTATAGGGATAGGTAGACGATATGAGAACAAAACGAAATAATAGTTTTGAAATTTCCAATATTACAGTTAACCTATTCATAATTTTTCTAATTTAAAGATAAAGTAATTATTGTTTAGTCCCAATTTATAAAACTTATTGAAAGTTCTTTTTTAAAAAAAAGAAAAATAAAAAAAAAGGAAATAAAATCATGCATAAAAATGTAAGGAGAACGGCTAGTATTTCATTCATTTGCTGAATATTTTTATCAAAATTTTAAAAAAAAACATGCAAATTTTTTGTTTCAATTAAAAATTTTAAATTACCGTAACAAAAAGCTAGAAATGGAAACAATTAGCTTATAGATTGCTTTCTTAATTTTTTAATACCTTGACTGAAGTGCTCCCAAAGTATGAGTATACGTGAACAATGATGGAACCCTGAGCCCACTGGGAAATATTTTGGTAACAGTAGTGACACTACCGGAAACATTAATATCATTCGTATCAAGAGCTGCATCTCTGCCATCTGACAAATTGGCGTTTTTGAATGATCGCGATAATTCGGCACAACGTTGCTGCTGAGGCAAAGGTGATATTTTACGACGTACACTACAACAGTTATTGGTGTTTGTGAGAAATAAGTTAAAAGCTGTGATTGAAGTGAACTGTTAGTAAAATTCAGAAATTTATTCAACATATTTCAATGAACGACACAAAAAGCAGCAATTATTTTAAAGGAAATTAAAATGAAAGCAGCAATTGCTTTAAAGCAAAAAAGCTTTGAAATGTTAAAAATATGTCATTTGATTTTCGATAGTATCCGAGTTTAAAGTCATTCAAGACAAGAATAAACACGTCGAAACACATAAATTGAAATTTAACCAAATATTGTCATAAATAAGTAACTTTCATTCCCTGATGACATCTATAATTGGTAATATTATTTTGCTGAAGCAAAAATATAGAACTAGATCTAGAATTAAGTATTAGTAAGATCGTTCAAATTCAAAACTAAGCATTAGTAAGATCAAAATTCAAATTCAACACGACATCGATCAGTTGAAGTTTAGTGTAACTTTTTTTTTTCTATTTGTCTGTTTTATCTTACTAATTTCCACTTTTACTTTCTGCTGACTTTGTTGAATTATGTTGAAGAATTAGTTTTGATGTCTACGAAAAAATTTTTTCCTGCATTCTTATTGATAATGGCGTAAAACTTGCCAGAAGATAAAAATACAACTACCCAAAAAATTTCTTACTATGAATCATCATCCTAAGTCATCAATCAACATATTTGCACTCAATTTAGCAACGAAGAAATTAAATAATTGAGAGAAGTATTTGTTGCAAAAAATAAATAATATAGCATGCATGTGCACACATAAACAAACAAAGGATAGGTTATGCAAAGAGTGCAGAAAAATTATAATCAGCAAAAATTTCAAAAAATCAGAAACTTACGATTCAGATGAAAATGGATTGTAGGCTGGAGCATACGATGCAGTAAATTTGGCTGAAATTATAAACACATTAAATGATGACGATAGCAATGAATATAGATTTTTTAACTGATCACTGAAAATCAACACTTGCAATAGTGTCCCGTCTTCATTTGGCTTTGCCCAAGAAATTCAGTAATCAAGCACTGAAACTTCGTTCCGGAATAACTATTGGCTATCATCTTACGATAAGATTCAATATAAAAAAATCATTCAGCTTTTGGCCAAAACGGTCAAGTCTTCTTAGGGAATTCAAAACGTTAAAAGTGTTTAACAGTAGCATAGAACAACAACAGAAATAATTTCCCTTTTTTTTTTTAAATATGTTTTGTATTAGTTTTTATGATAACTTGTTATCAAGTCATTATAAAAAATATGCTAACAATACGCCTTACAATTTCGTTGAAGTTCAATAACCGAGATTTAAATATTAGTTTCAAAATCACTATTAAAAACAAATGTGGATATAGTTAGAGTGAAGGTAGCTTTTGGCATAGTTTTGAAAATGTTAGTCGTAATAATGTCATAAAGTAATAGTTCCGAGAAATGTGTTATATTGTAGTGATTCACTATCCTGGTTATCATGTTATTTACGACTCTTCTTGTCCATCACAATTATTATTTAGTTTAAATTTTGATAAGTAATTCATATTTTACAAATATTTTTCATTATTGCCAATACAAATTCCAGCAATCACAAAACTCTTTAATGAGCTTCTAATGAAAATTTTTTCCCTCGCTTATAAAATTTTTAACTGCAAAATGTCCTTCGTATATATCATCTCTTTATTTTTTGCATTTCAGATTTACTATTTTTACAATATTTGCAATTTTTTACAGTTAAGAGCAGCTTGAAGCTGATCATAATTAAATCACAACTGAACAGTTTCACAATGAGGGAGAAATTTTAATCTTCCAATATACGAAAAGCAGTTATACCTCTAGAAGTGGTCGCATGTCCTTCTGGCGCAATTTTACGGAGCCGCTCATGTAGTAATGGATCTGAACTACTGGTTGCTGAATTTAATGATTCCCAACTTTCCGCATATTTGTTTCCAATCTGCGTTTTACGTTCACACTGTGTTGCATCTCTGAAATTGGATTTTGAATATAAATAAAAATATTTTAACAAATGCTTATTAAGGCATAAAAGAAGATAGTTATTCGCCATTATAAGCAGAGACATAAGTGAAATGCAAAGAAGATTGCAAATTTTTGCTCATTTTCCTATTGAAAAAGTACCTTGCTTATTAACTTATTTGGCTTAATAGCTTAATAGGTTCCTTATTGTAATACTTCTCTGTTAAAAGAACTATAGCGTGCTGGCAGAAGAAAAGAAGAAGAAGCCTAATACCCAAAATATACAACATGTAGTAAAAATCAATTAATAATTTCCTATTAAGTCGGAGAACGAACCGCTGATGTTCAGTAGGTGATTCATGTAAAGATTGTCCAATTTGACACTTTGCGGTATTTTGTGTAATTGCAGAAGCTGAACAAACCAGACTATTGTTAGCTATCGGCGTAATAGATGATGCATCAGCGGAAGTGCTCGGCTTACCGTATGCTGCCATTAAACGACTGGATGATTTCATATTTAAACCTTTAAAATCTATTTTAATTCAAAAAGTATATACAAAGTAGAAAGTCTAAAAAACAGTTCTCGTTTTACATATTCATAGTAGGCTATGAAAGTGTTAATTTTATAATATAAAAACGAAATGTGTTCTTACTGGCTTTACTGATTATGAATCAAAGAATCACAGATGATAAATTAAGAAATGTAAAAATTCCAAAATAATATAAATTATTCGAAAATTGCAACAGAAAATCTTCCAAAAATATTTCCATATATCATGAGATGAGGTTACCTGCGAAGAATTTTAATCTTAATGATATAAAAAAAAAAGTAACAAACAATAAATAAAAACAGACCACCATTGTTAAAACACGGCATTGGCACTCTGTCGTAAATATGTGGAGGCCGTTGACATTTGACTGGACTTGTAATTTTTTGTGGACGCTTGGATACTGATGTATCTTCTGCCTGTGACCTGTAACAATATTTACATGCTGTCATTTTGCCCATCGAAATATTTGTTGAATTGTTTCCAAATAATTTCGCGAAATTTAATTTAACTCAATTCAATTAGTCAAGCGACAAATTATTTTATTTTTATTTGTCTTCAATTCCAATCTACCATTTGTAACACATCTATTATCTTCATCATCACTCTCTTGGCACACATCCATGCTATTCGCTCATAACTAACATTCACTAATTCTGATAATCTACGAAATATGTTGCAGCCAATTTTAATTTCTTATATTCGTGATTCAATAATTATTATTGGGATCCCAACATTCTTCCCAGGATCACTTTCTATAAAATTATTTTAGAAAAAAAGGTCAGAAATGAATTACCGCTTTTCCTCTTGAGAGATTGGTAAAGCTTGATGTTTTGAGAGAGTAATAGATGAAACAGCGCCTGCTTCTACAAAAGAAGAACCTTCATTTGCCAACTCATCCTGATCGTTAGTCTTTGGTGGACAAGAAATGCCATCAATTTTTATTGGTTTATTTTTAAATATCTGCAAAAAAAAAGAACACTTTATTTCTTCAAAAGTTTCAAAATCAGTTTAAATCAATGGAAAGGAAACCTTTAGTAATTTTTCAAAATTAATTTGGTGTCGAAAAACAGAAATAATTTTATGATATCCAAAAAACATCCAACAAAATTAGCCAAATATCTTTGTAACAAGTTGAAAAAAATTATTCAGCTGACTTTTATTGTTTTTCTTAGTTTTATCGTCTCCTTTCCTTCTCTATTTCTAGCAACCTTTTTAAGCATGTGCTAATTTTTTTCAATCTCTCTAAAAATAGTCGCAAGTTTGACCTTAATTATATATTTCGACCTTAATCTTAATTATACAACTTCCTTATTGGTATGTCATAATTAGTCAAAAAACTAACGAGATCATAATTTGCAATGAGCACTTCGACAACTACGTTACAAAATTTGATATCCATAATAGCTGCCATTGTTTCCTCTTTTGGCCTTAGCAATGTTGGCCCAAAACAAACAGCGAGATTACCCACCGTCATGAGATTCTCACTGGAACGATCCGCTACCCTGTAATTGAGGAAAAGAAAAAAGATAGTTAAGTTAGACAATTCTTCTTGGTCATCAATATCTTGCTTAATTCTTTCAAAGACTTGAGTGTACATAGATTTCATATTACTTAGAAGCAAACTCAAATAATTTCACAAGCAAAAAATCTTCTTATGAATTTAAAAAATTTACTTTTCAAGGTGTTCAATAATAATTTGCAGCATCTTGAAATTTATTTGTGGTAATTTATAGACAAAATAGTGAATATAAGAGACACGTGTTTTGGAATCCATTTTGGCGGCACTAATAAAATGCGGATGTAAGTCAAACGTCATTAGCGGTTCTGGTAAATTCCTGCAAAATGCAATTTTGGAAGTAGTGAAAATGGTAAAAAGTGGTTATAATTATGTTTAATTATATAAGGCAAAATCAGGGAAATTACACTTCACTACATCTTGGATCATGGATAAGAAAAACAGATTCCAATATTCACAAATTAGCACGAAACTTTATCCAATCAGAAAACTTTTTCACAACAGTGAGAGGAATTATAAATATGCTACTGTGTAGGCCTTCAGTTGACTACAATTATCCAATATTTTTCAATATTATCAATATTTAAAGGATCATTTTAATATATTTCCCAGACAACACATGCCTTAAAAAAGTTTTAAGAGCGCTCGACAATGTTTTAATCTCCCATTCATCATCGTTAGAGCTAAGCTTGTCACATAGCGATCGCCGTCTGTCCAAACCAATTTGCAATAACTTTTGCACTTTAGATGTAACACCACAATTTCGATACAATCCTTGCTCATGAATTCCTAAAAAATGAAATCAATTCTATCTAAAATTACAAAATTTGACTATCTGCAAAAATGTACCGCACACATTTATATCTTTTAATTTATTAAAGAACGAGAAAAGAAATATTTCTGTAGTCAATAAATTTAGCTAGAAGGAAATCTTTTCAATTTCTAGATTTTAATTTTATGTCAAAAATTGACAAATAAAGCTTTTCCCTGTTGGTTTCATAGATATGTATGAGTTGTGCAAAACTACTTCCATTGCTGATTAAATTTGGAAAATTGATTTATGATCCACCATTTTCTGGCAAATTTTGCATATTTGCACATGATAAAATATCTCAAACCAAAATCTTCCATTGCATAAAGCTCATATTTCCATTTTTATCAACAACACATTATAAGGCAGTTAGCATTCACAGCTTCTTCACGTGGGTATTTTTACATATTTGTCATGAAATGGAAACTTTCTCCTCAATTTTAATATAAATCATCTAGTTTAAACTGTTCAATTTGAAAACGAATGTGAAGAAATGCAAGAGAGAAAAAAGAGCTACATCTTCCGAAAGTGAGAAATGCCTTTACAACTTGAAAACAAATAATTAATTGGTAAAGGAAAGGAAAAAAAATAAATGATTAGATAAGAAAACACAGATGTTAAGCTAAGGCTGTGAATTTGAAAAAGTCTAAATCTTTGAAAAAGTCCCAATACACCGTCTAATGTAAAGCTTACAGGACAAGGATTTGAACTCATTAAATAAGTGTTATCATTAGTATAAAATTTTCACTGTATTTCATTTTCTATTCTTACTTTAATTGGTGGAGAAAAAATGAACTTATAAGAAAATGTGAGACAAAGATACAACAGTTGCAGTTGCAGTAAGTTTAACAGTTACAATTAACGATATGTGCTATCCCATGGTAGCAAAATTAAAACTATCTAAACGCTCTAATTCGAGGAACTGTTGTCAGTTATTATTTAATAATGATAATTTACCTTCACAGTCAACGGTAGCCGGTAATTACACCGACAAACCTTTGGAAATAAGTTTGCCCGTTTATTCGCCATTCATATGATACACTTGAATTTCAAATTTAATGACTCAGAAGTAAAATATTTGCTTAATTTATATGCTTCATTTAAATTTTGAATTCAATTGTTAACTTTCTTTCAAAGCTCACAAACCTTTTTCTTCAATCGCTTCTATGCATTTACGTACAAAATCGAAACCACCATCATCCAGAGCCGCTGCAAAAATTACCAGTAGATATACTTAATTAGAATCAAAAGTTGAAAAAAAAAAGAACAATTTAAAAAAATATAATTTCAACAGAAAACCTATAAAAAAAGTACCGTGACATTCGTCCAACACAAATGCTGGCAGAAATGCACTACCGCAATATACAGCCCTTAAGCCTTGGGTTAAATTGTAAGTTGCTGAGGTACCACTGAGAACCGATGAATGTGTATGATCCATGAATGAAGAGCTCATAGAACGAACGAATAACTAGGAATGGTGAGAAAATGAATGGTATGATTTTGGAAGAAGTGGCAGAATGAAAGATTAGATATAAATTTTTATCTATTATGATAATATCAACTCTGCTATTGCTTATGTTGATATTACAATTCTCGTATGAAATTGAAACCAATGTGTCTATCGGGGGAAAAGACTAATAAGCATTTGGCTATATGTTTTCAATCTATTTTTTCAGATCTTCTAATTCTCTTAAAATCTAAGCCCTGAAAAGTATTGAATTTCTCTCCTCCACCCATTCTTCATCTTACGTTCCTTCTTCATATTTGCAAATGACATCAATCACAAAAATCAGCATGACAAATATATGACATAAAGTGAATTTTTTTGGGTAAATAGCAACTATGAAATTTTATCAAAAATGTTTTTTCTCAAAACACTTCCTTTTTTTCTTTTTTTTGGAATAACATAATTTGACTACATCTATGGTATAAGAGGATTTATTATTGTTATTAAAGATATTTTACTAATTTAACTCTATAAAACAGTAAAGGAGCCAATACTTCGGCGCTACAAAAATTTGTGACAATATGAAATTTCGCAAATAATTTACAACAATTACCAGCTACTTGCTTTTAAAAATTAAATTTGTATTTTGCTAAAAAAGCCCTCAACACAGTCAATAAGAGTGGAGCAAAAAGATAATTTTATTTACATGCGTTTATATTTACATATATTTCATATTTATTCATTCATTAATGTACTACTGCTAGTACTACTCTTATAACTATAAAAAAGTTTATTACCGATCACAGAATAGACTTATAGCAAAATGATAAAGTATTGCTTAGTTCAAAAAAACAATGCAAACGTCATGCTAGCAGAAAAAATTGCAGCTAGAGTAATAAAAATGGCTACACAATGATATAAGATGTTGGATAACTAATGATCACTAAAGTTTACCAATGAAGATTTATTTCTTAACCATAAGACTAAAATAGTTTTCAAAAAAAAAAAGAAAAAAACAAAACAAATGTGTGTTTGGCATAGTTGTATGCCGGAAATTTAAAAAAAAAAAAAAAAAAAAACCCTATTATTATATTTGATGAAAAATCCAATCCATTTGAGGGAAACAAAAATTTCAAATGAAACATTTTAAAATAGTGAATACGAAGCAATACCATACATATATAAATGCGCTCTTGAAATTTAGCAACAAATCGCATTATATTATTAAATTATCGAAAGTAAAATAAAATAATTTATATGCTTATGATTTAATTCATTTCTATTTGTCAATTTCAAAACTGTCAAGAAGAAATGATGATTCTGTATGAAATTAAGCCAAGTACAAAAGTTAAATTTAGAATAATGAGAAGTATGAATTGGTATAAAAATCAAGCATACCATTATTACTTAAGGAAATAAATGCTGATTTTTTCTTTTAGTATAGAAATTTCGCTCCACTAAAATTATAATTGTTGCAAATGAAATATAAATGTTGAGAGGGAAATGAACAGAAAAAAAGGAATTGAGAGGGAAAAGAAAAGAAAAAGAAGAAAATATAAGAAATATGTCAGAAATTCATATGATTAGTTGATGTTTACATGTCAAATCGGAAATTGCATTTGGACAAAAAATGAATAATTCTCTCAAAATTTTAGGCAGTGTTCTAGCTTAAATTTTTTCAATTTGCTCAATCAACAATAAGTCACTATTCCAGAACTTTTTCCGAAATTTCCATATGTTGATGAAAAAAAAAAACAACAGCAGCATATGAAATTATAAAACAACACTCACTTGTAATTAACAACAAAATAATTTACTTCAATGATGAATGAAATCTTATTTCTTTCATCATTGATGAAATTTGACAACTGTTTAATGAAGTAAAAAAAGAAAAAAACAATCCTTTTCAGCTTTTGACATTAGAATTACCATTATTTTTCAAATTTCTCTCTGATAACCATCTATCATTGCTATTTATAGCGCTTATAATTTCATTCGTATCCCTAATAATTCCACTTCTAATGCTAAATATAACCATATCCACTTTCATTAATGCTTTACTAAAAGATACTGCTCTCAGGATAAATTGTCTTGTACATTAGATGAAATATGGTTATATTCCAGTGCATTATCCTGCGTTCGAAAATTACAGTTTTCTTCCAAATTTCATTTCTGTATATAAAATTCAGTTCTGAAATTCTTGTACTCAGTAGGATATTCAACTAGTGACCAGATAATGATTAAGTACGATGTATAATTGAGCATCCTTATCATTATCACTTATTTTTCAACAAAGATCAAACGAACTGTCCTCAAAGAAAGACGGCTCTTCATGACATTATCTTAGAATATCAAATGAACATTCCTAACATTAATTTTAGATCCATATCAAGCAATAACTTAGATTTCATAAATTATGCATCTGTTTTCAAAAAGATTTTTAAAAGAACTAAAGTGAAAAATTTCTTTAATTGCAAATTTAATCATACATATATGCTCATGCATTTTTAAAATATGAATGGAATAGTACCTCAAGATGTGTTTGATTTAGAGTAAACTTCAAGAAATCCTAACAAGAGAGCAATTATCTTATGGATTTCTTTTGAAAATTTCAATCTGAATTAGCTAAATTTAATCGTAAATTGTGTGCATGCAAAAATATTTTTTTTTTTTGAATTCTGCTTCATTAAAAAAAAAAAAAATTTCCAAAAAATATGTTTTTATGAGAGTAAACTCAAAGTACACAAGCGCTGCTATCCAAATCAGAATGTTAACACACATAAAAAATAATTTAAGTTCATCCCCTGTAAGATGCATATGAATAAATATAAAAATTTTAAAGCTGAAAGGAATATTCAGATAAAATTCAGAACTAATTAGATTGTCCGACTGAATATCGGATAAAAAGTTCTCATAATTTATCGGATTCTACTGATGAAATGAGACATTAAGGAAGTAAACAGCAATTAGCATTATGTGATAAACACGATCCAAAATTAATTATAGTACTTTTACTAATTCTTTTACCACTGGCTCATATCCCGAAATAACTATGAAAAGAGCAACAGCAGCAAGATCATAAAAAAAAGCCAAGCAATGAACATACACAGCCATCATGGCAATATCAGCAAACAGCACGCCATGAAATTGAACTCTTAATGAATATTTCTTTTGAAAATCGAAAGCTCTCTCCAAAGTCTTGAATTTCAAAAACAGTCATTAAATTTCTGGAGAAAAATCTTAAAAATCTAGAGGAACGAAAATATAAAAATGGAAAAATGATTAGGAAAAAAGGAAGTCAAATTTCAGAATGGAAAAACTTTGGACAAAATTATATTCTGAAGATCTTATATATGTATATATATATATATAAAAGATAATGAAATTTAAATAACTTTTTTATAAACAGTGGAGTATAAAAGATAATTATATTTTTTTTTCTGAAAAAATTATATTTTTATAAATGGAAGACAAATTGCAATAACCAAGTACCATACTATTTTCATTTAATTTACCCTCGTCTTTTCATCCTTTTCCATTCTTTTCTTCCTTCAATATGCCAAAAATTTTAGATGTATATTCTCACTCCTCAATATGCCACAAACTTTAGATGCATATTATCCTAGCTCCTTTCTCCTTCTACCATACCAATCAAATTGCATTGCTCTTTTTCGATGCCCAGAAAAAAATTTCGGAAATATTATGTGCTACTACGTCTAACACATCTAATGAATATGCAATGTTACTTTTTGGACATTCAAGAATAAAGAAATCATCGTTTTTCCAATTTAATTTCATGATAAAAAAAATTATGCACATTTTTTATAAATTAAAAACTCATATTTTTTATTAATTAAAATATCAAAAACAATTATTGGAACTGATCAGACTTATACAATAGATCATAAATTGCAGGATCTAGGAAATTCTCTTTTATCGATGCTGAACTGAATGTTTTAACTCGTGGAATTACTAAATTTCTATTGACAGCTTAATATGAAGCAATTATATAAACAAAATGCAATACTCCACGCAAGGCCCGATTATCGAATTTTGAGGGGGAAGTACGCTGTTACTACTAAACGGATGGAAGTGATCAGACTTCTTCTATATCAATATGCACTAGAAAAATACTATGACATGATCTCCTAAAACCCTAAGTAAAATAATTATCAATTTAAAAAAAAAGTCTGCATTAAAAGAATTGGACGATTCAGGATTTTTGATTCTGTACAGATGGATGAAAAAGATTACAAACAATGAAACACTAAATAATTAATAAAAAGTTTTGAGGCTGTAAAATATAAGTATAAAAACAAAACATCTAAGAATTCTCATAGTATTTGTATCAAACAAAAATGCCATGTATCCCATGTACAGTTAAAAAGATCGGAAAACAATCACGCAAATTCAATTTTGCTATTTTTATATAAAGACAAAAAAAAGTGCTTACTTCCAAGGCAATTCGATGTTGGTCCTGTTCCAGGTGAGTATATCTGAAATGCATCTTGCCATTATTGTTATCAAGAAAAGGTTAGGAAAGAGACCCCATATATGCATGCTACCTATAGGTTGAAATCATAATTCCATTAACGAATGGAAATGAAACAAAGAAATCATAATGCATGGCTTAATGTTGACTTAATTGATTAATGATTTAATTGTGGACTTTATTTTATAAAGTTTTTTTATAAACCCTTTTTTTAGATTTTTATAAATCCAAGAACAGTAGCAATATGAAAAAGAATTTCATTCGTAAATGAACATCAAAATTTTCTTGCGTCATACTTCGCTTTTGTTGGAAACCATGTCTAGTATTAGTTTTTACATTAGAATCAAGATAACCGGGATATTCTAAGATTTTAGTTTCAGAATGTTTTCATATTATACACAGTTAATAAAATTCAGTCATTCCACTTTGATCCTTTCCCTATTTGCGACTGGTGCAGAAATGAGAACTCGATAGGTTCAAAATCTGAATTAAAAAATGAACTCATGTTGCATATATACAAATCCAATGAAATTTTAAAATCAGCGTTTTACGAGCTATTTTTTGTTAAAATATATAGAACTTTACAGGCTCTCTTCCATCCATAGCATCAAGCCATTGTCGACGATCTTCTTCCGATAATGCTTGCAGCGTCATTGGCTCAGTACGATCCATTGCTAAGATGTCAAAGCAAAACCTGGGAAATAACTTCACTAAGAAAGATGTATAGATTGCTTCAGTTAGTGAGACTGCACATATTAAGTGAGTGACTTCCATAAACCTTCATTTGACATGTTAATAGTAAATTTGAAAAAAGAACCTCTTATCGATACTGTCTGAAGCTCTTCGAGTGCATGTTCTTAGTTTAAAAGAAACAGATTGCCCGAGAGCACCTTTCATATCCTTAAGTGATAAATCAAAATAATAAATCAAGAAAAAAACTGAACGGACTCAGATTTGAATGAAATATTACGTAACACATGATCTGAGAAAAGATATTACGTGAAAAATAATTTAAGATGAATTATTTACGATGAAATGTATTGAAAATAAATAATATTAAATTTTTAAAAAATATGTTGTTACTACTTACTACACGTAACTTATATGAGTTTGGTTTTCTCTTGTAAAGTATCTGTTGAGTATCCTTATCTGAGATATGTATGAAAAAATACTTCAGAATTTTGGGAAATATGAAGTTAAATATGAAATGAGAAATAATCTTCCGCAAACTTTCAATAGTCGCCAAAAATTGAGCATTATAACTTTGACATCCTACTAACCGTTTTTGCGGTATTATTTACTGGAATCATTGTGAATATTCGCGTTTCCTTTTGATATACACAGTAATACATAGTCCATCGATTTGATAAAACATCTCTACTAATTGTTTCTGCAAACAAATAAGTAATGAATACGCAAGTAATGAAGGACAAATCTCAGTCTGATATATCAAATTTTAAGAAATAAAAAACAACATACTTGGAATTTTACTTTTTTCATGAACAAAAATATAGCCTTGTTTAATGCTAGAAATGGTTCGAGGTATCGGCTTTTCATTAAAATTATCACTTTTACCCGTTTGAAATACCTGGAAATCATAAAGTCAAATTTACAAGATTAATTTGAACAAATTACCCGGTTATTGACAAGTTAGATTCTGCCGCTTAAATTAGTCGTTCTGTCTGGAAGATCTCCAGCTTCTTGAAAATTTTTTTTTTCAACCTTTAGAAATGTTGCAGTTGAACATAGACTAACTTACTAAACACTAACGGAATTCACCGCTGCGCACCTTCTAGTTTTTCATAATTGAATTTCAGGACTGATTTTGCCAGTCATCAAAATAATGCGGAATAAAAGTTTAAAACTCGTGCAAAAATCAAAACCAACTGCATTTTTTAAATGACTAATCAGCATTTTGTCTTTGAGCTGCATATAATATTCTTTTGTTTCCTCGAAGCTCTGTTTTGCCTGGAATTTGCTCTCTATTAACCAATTATTCCCAAATCTTCATCAGTAAAATTTCAACATTAACTGAATGTTTCTCCACTGCAAATAATAAAAAACAATCGCTACCATATGAAAATGGATTTTCTATGAAGAAAACAAGCAGGAAAATATGACCTTTTGAACTTTCGACTGCACCTCACTTAGAAATGGTTTAAAGTCCTCATGCGTTACGTGACCTAAAAAGATTCCTGTCGTTGTCAGTAATGATGTTATTGATCGGCAATGAAGAATAAGGTTTCTGCAGTGGTAAGTAGAAGAAAGACAAAGAAATACAAAGTTTAATGAAGCTTAACTAGTTTTTATTAAAACTTTAATCTGTCCAAAAATTTATTTTTATAAAAACAAACATTAATACGCACCAACATGGTAAAAAGTAAGCCAGCTGTATACGAATGAACATAGCGTCTCTACAAATTCAAATTTCATCCTCTCCTGAACGGCTTGTATGGCTGTTACATAGTCCAGCGAACAACTGCAGAAATTTCGCTGTTGCATGTCCAGTTGGGCATCTGCTTCTTTGAAATCATTTCTCCGCGCCTTCAAAGAAATATTGAAATTTCAATACATCTATTAAAGAGTAACTTAACTGAGCATCTCCAAATACTGGTTTTTTTTTTAAGAAGGCGAAATTCTCTTTCGCCTTCTCTTTCTCTCCAAATCTCCAAATCTCCAAAATCTCCAAATCCAAATCTCTTTCTCTCCAAATTTCTCTTGATCTCAATATGAATCATCTCCAAATCATGAGCCTTCTAATCTCAATATGAATTTGGGTCACAACTATATAACGATAACTACGAAATGCTGATGATGCCATCAACCTCCCGTCTAATTTATCATTAAGTTAAGCTGTTAACAGTCAGATTATATTAATACGGTCGAGATCCTATTCCCTATTTCGAGATGCGATGAGAGTTTTAATGCGCAGAGATTTTTTGCGAGCAAAACTAAAGTTTTAAAAGAAAAGAGAAAAGATTACTTACCGTTGACAAGTGCAAATGTTTTTCGAGCGAAGCATAAAATTTATTAGATTCCTTTTCATATCTCTTTTTGTTATCATGTAATACCTAAATAACTAGTATTTTGTGATACGTAATTTATGAAAGACACGTATAAATATCATGCAATATATTGGGATTTTAAAAAATTTGAAATCCCTGGAAACTAATGTAAATTTGATATGTTGATTTAAATTAGCATGAAACATCAGTTTGAAAGAAAACATACTGCTTAGATTCGGACAACTCACTCAAATATACAAATATTAAGTATCATATTTTCTAAGGATTTAATTTTTTTCAAAATGAAAGCAATCGTTACACATAAATCAAAAGTAACCTTGCCAATTCCTTCCACTCGAAATCTACGCAGAGGTTCAATAAAATGAATCTCGGAATCTTCAATAATTTTTTCGCGATGATCTTCAATTTGACTTACAAAATCACCGAATTTACTCATACATTCAGCTGCAAAACTAGTGTGTCAATTAAGATCTGATGTAACTTTTTATGATTTTACATAAAATCAGCTTTTGCTATGATGATTTACCAGCCATAAATTGCTCACATAAGAGCTTGTCACAATGAATTTAGATACTCTAAGATAAGCGCGTTAACGGAACATTTATTTTATCCAACGCTATAGTTATAAGAAATGATGTAGTTGTAGTAGCAGGTTCAAAAAAGCTCTCTAGTATTCTATATTATATACACTGTAGTTGTAAAATATCCAAAGTAAATTCAAATTACATCTTCTCTGTAATTCTTTACATCGTCATCTTTCATTAATTTCACAAAAATGAAATTGGTCTAAATGCATAATAAAGAACGAAAAAGAAAAAACTAACCTATTTTCCGTTCATCGTCTGTCTGAGTACTACCAATTGTTACAAATTTAAATTCTTTCAGTGACTTTGCAAATGCTCTTTGAGCCACAGAAAGTTCTGCAAAACAGTTATGAATTGCATCGTACCTTTTTGTAACATGACACAACTATAAATTATCATCCGAAAAATTGTGATGACTTTCTGGAAATTTATAAACAATTATATCACTAAAAGTAAGACAAGTTTAATAAATCCGAAGAAAAAAATTTTTTTTTTTGATCCGAAGAAAAAATTCAATTGGTATAACATCAAAAGTAGGAGCTAAGTATTTTCTATTTTCATCCAATGTTTCTTCATTTATTCAAGTTCAAGCTGGCGAAGGAACTACTTTGTGTTTCTTTAAAATAGACTTGTCAATTTCATATTAACCACAGAAAACGAATATGCTAAAAAAAATTTCTAAAAAAACGAGCAAAAAAAGAAACGAATGATGGAAAGTATGAAAAGTAGGGCAAAAAAAAAAAGGAAAACCAAGCACAAGGAAAGGTAATTGAACTAAGGGAATTGAACCAATACAAGAAAAACCAAGGGAATTGAACTAAACAGAACATAGCAGATGTTGAAACTGAAAAATGAATATAGCAAAATTGTAAAATATGTCAAACGTACTTCTTGTGCACTGAATAAGTTCACGGCATTGTATTTCAATATTTTTGATATTCCTATGAGCATCTTCCAGAACATTTTCATGTTCACGTAAATTTTGACGAAACCATGGACTATCCGAAAGACAATCCGCAAATTCTAACGGTCGTAGAACCATTATTATATAAATATCGTGGTATACAATAAAAACAATAGAAAATACAAAAGAAATATCAGCTAGCCCTGAGAAACTTCCATCGAATCATGCTGAATTGAATACCATTGAAATGGTAAAAGAATTTAGCAAAACTTTGGCACAGATTTGATTGAAATTTTTTTCAACAACGAAATCCCTGTAAAGTAACAGATTAAATGGTAAATGATGAATATTTATGGTCACGAGAAGCGTTACGTCTTATTACATAATAACATTTGGAATAATTTCTCGTAGTGGATTACAATTTTATAGATTTTAATAATTAGAATTTACATTCAAAGCAAGAAATTAATTTCTAAAATGTTATCATAATATCAGTTAATTTAAAATTCATAAAAATAAAATGCTTGTAAAATTGATAATAAAATCGTTAAGAGCATGACAAATACAGTAGTATCATTTCTATTACATTAAAGATATTATCTGTATTAACATTTTCTTCTGATTGCTCTCAGAGTAAGAATGATACCATTGGAATTTAGTACATTAAAAAAAAATGAATGATATCATCGATATCATTTTTACTCTTCGATCATTTGAACTTATCACTTGAATAGTTTCGTGAAATTCATACAAGTGAGATGAGACATTTTCACTGTGTCATTCAATCGTTAATTATTGGTGATGACAAGTATATATTGTTGGAGAAAAGATAGTTGATTTGAAGAGATTTTTTTTTAGAGATCGATAAGACTACGAAATATATTCGTTTAGGGATTGAGAGTGTTGAAAATGATGAGATGAGTGAAGAGACGACAGACAGTATGAGCATCATCAAATTAGAATAATGCTCGACGATGAGAATTTAATTGGGAAGTTCATTTTTATTAGAGAAATGAGATGATGATAGTGAATGATAGATAGTATAATGCAATAGAAAATAAGAGAAAGAAGAGAATAAAAATTTGAAATAACTTGAAAATGGGCTATTTGACAGCCTCATTAAAAGTTATTTATTAATGAAGGTTATAAAAGCTCACATAAAATAATTTTTTTTTTTTTTTTTGCCATAACCATTAAAATATTTTATTTTTTTTAACGAAATTATTCATTACTGTAAGAAAAATTTTAATTTTTTTACTTTTAAATATTTTTTTTTAAACAATAAAAAAGCAAAAGTTTTTAAAAATTGAAAAGATATTTTACCAATTGATTGATCCTTTATAACTATTGATTGTTGTTGAGCTGAAAGAATTGATTGAGAACCAGTTTTTTATTGTAGAATTGACAATATAGAAGTGTGAGAGTAGCACAATAAAAGTCTCTTCGATTATCTGTCTAAATGAGAATTCATGCCATATAGTTGAAATTCACGCCAATGATTGATTGCAAAATGAAAATATTCATTGAATGTATTCAGCTGATTTCAATTGTCCATTGTGGCAAAAAATTTTTTCCACATTTCAATATACTATCCAATTAACCAACATTGAAAAGCTTTAAACTAACAAAGCATTGTGAGAAAAATGAAAAAAGAAGCACTGGGAAAATGTTAAAGTTAAAAAGAGTGAAAAGAATAGAAAAAAAAAATAGAATGATTCATCATTTCAATTTTTTGTCACAACAAAAAATAGAAATACAAATGATGTATTGGACATTTAGACATGACATCGTTTATTTTTCAAATGACAATATATAATTTACGATTTCAGTACAATAAGTGTAATGTCCTTATTGCTTTTCTATATACTTCATTTTTTTTAATCATCCATCAATTCCTACTGATTGCATACCTTTTTCATTTTAAAATAAGAAAACAATTATAGAAAGTATTAATTGCTAAAAATTGTTTACAATGTTTTCAGTTAAATTCTTTCCTATCTGATTTAAAATAAATTTTACAGTAATGTTTTTTTTTGTTAACTTATGTGAAAATTTTTGAAACAATGACAGTTCTTTTGTGGAGCATTTGAAATTTAAAAAGATGAAAGTGTTGTGGAAATTTCTGAAACAATGACAGTTCTTTTGTAGAGCATTTAAAATTTGAAAAGATAAAAGTGTTGTGGAAATTTCTGAAACAATGACAGTTCTTTTGTAGAGCATTTGAAATTTGAAAAGATAAAAGTGTTGAAGGCTCTGTCATTGTTCACTTTAATTGTTTTCTAATTTCTTACTTAAATCTATTTTGTTGTATCGTATTTGCTTCATTAACTTTTTTTGCTTAGCGAATGTATCGTCCAACAGATTGTTTGAAAGAATAGTAAAAAAGGTGGAAAATTTTAAAAGCATACTGGAAAAGTGTTCGAAAATAACACTGCTCATTTCATTTTTCACTTTAATCGACTTCAATCATTTAAATCTTTTAATCATATGAAAAGTGAGCAACGCTGTTACAAAATTTCTTTAGCACAGGTCATTTTAGTAATTCGTTTTTTTTTTTTTTTTTTTTACACATGTAGTGATGCCAAGTTTTTGAATTTTCCTGGTTATCCATTTATTTTTTGTTATGCCATTTTCTCTCTCATTTAAATTATGGATTAAAGTTAATCTAAATTTCATTTCTTGTAGTAATCTCCTCACTACTCCTCATTTTTTTCCTGAGTTGATTTAACAAAGTTTAATGAACATTAATGGTCACTGTAATTTGTTAAAGTGACAGAAAAAAGATGATCAGACAGTATCTGGCAATATTATCAAATCTTTTCAATCAACTATTTCATACGTTTTCTCTTAATTCTTTTTTTTTTTTTTTTTTTTTGCTATAATTATTTATACAATTCTTGTTCTGAAAAAACATTATGTTGTCATCATAAAGTATTATTATTGTGAATCAAAGTAGTTTATGATGACGACATAATGTTTTTTCTCTGACGTAAAATACGATGATGTGTATGGATAATAATACTCTTAAGTGGTGCATGAAGTACAACACTCGTAAATGACGCATGAAGTATATGTATGGATATAATACTCGTAAATGACGGATGAAGTACATGGATCTCGTAAGTGACGGATGAAGTACATGTCTAGATAATAATTTTCGTAAGTGATGGATGGATAATAACATACTCGTATGAATAATAATATTCATAAGTAAGATGAAGTAATAATACTCGTAAATACGGAGAAGTACATGTATGGATATAATACTCGTAAGTGATAGACGGATAATACCACTCGTAAGCGACGGATGAAGTACGTGTATGGTTAACAATACTCATTTTGAGAAAATTTAAATTCTTTGCTGGTTGATAACTTTTATAAATCATTTTACTTCTCATCTGCCACTTTACAAATCAAAAATAAAATTTCAATAATGTAGTCACTACTTAAGTCTCTTCATTACTTTCGTAATTGTCATCTGTCAAATATCTACAAAGGATACATATCCATAAATGATTAGAACGAAGGAATGAACTAAATTTGGATATATATATGTGACGTAACGTGTAACGTACGTTGATAAAGTTAATGGAAATAACGTTTAGGAAGAATTATTATTCCATAAAAAGAAAAAATCAAATTTGAAAATGGCAATAACTGTTAGAAAATCGCTGCTGTTTGCAATATCAACAAACTGTATGTGTGTTAGTGTACATATCGGTATGTATGTGTATGTGTGTGTATGTCCGTCTGTGTATATGTATGTACATGTACATATACGCATATGTGGTATAAATCCATATAATCTGTAATTTGTTTTGAATTGCTGAAATTTAAAATAAAACGTAACAATGACAATGATGTATATCTTTGAAATATTTACAAAATTTATGAAGAATGTTGGACACACACACACACACATACACACACATACACACACACGCACACATACACACACATACACTCTTAAACTAACAGACATTCATACACTCATACATTCACATATCCATAGATACACTCATATACACATACATATAAACTAGGCATATTTTGAGAGAATGAAATTTGATATATGTATCTTATTGAATAATCAGCTCAGAGCTACCAAAACATTTCCAGGCTTTTTTTTCTCTTGGCTCCGGAAAAATAGACTAGAATAGCGTTCTTGCAAAAAGCCAAGTAGATGAAGAGAAAAAAGACAATGATGATGATATGGGACAGCAAGAATCTGGAATCGATACGGGGTTCTCATTCATGATTTTCATGAATTAATGATTGCTCAGAACCAAAAAAAAGGGCATTTGCGTACGTGTATGTATGTATGCGTGTGTATGTATGTGTATGTATGTGCGTGTGTCTGTGTGTGCATGTGTGTGTATGCACATATGTATATGCCCATGTATGTCCATGTCTATACCTATGCGTGTGTGTGCATGTGCCTTTGGTCTATTTATGGGCATGCAGAAGGCTATTTGGGAAATGTTTTAAAAGAGAGTTTTTTGCCTTCAAAATTAACATAGCCCTTTTCCTCATTGAAAATAGCAGAAATTTTTCAACAAAACTGATAACTGAACGTAAAGTTCTTTCAGTTTAAGGCTTAACAGTATATGATGACATATACCCTTCAACTTTATGACCAACAAGCTTTCAATATTTGAACTCTAACCTCCTTTCCAAATGATCGGAGAGTAAAGTTGTATTATAAAAGATAGAGATAATTACACAATGACTCATCAGCTCATTAACTCACTTTTAGCTCATTTCAAATACTAACTTCTTTGTTGTTAGTCGTGAAATTGACTGCGACAGTGATTGCTATTAATAGCATTGCATAGATTTCAATTACTTATAGTTGTAAAGTAGCTTATAAAGTTGTTATACTGGCATAGATCAATAAAGATTGAAGTTAACACTTGCATTAACAATGCTCATTAAATTATGCAAAAAAAATTCAGGTAAGGAAGTTAAGGCCTAATATAGATAGAGACAGGCAGATTCACTGAATGATTTGCATAATGGATTAGAAAGAGATTCTGAACCTTTGGGTATTTTATCTAAAATTATTTAATGGAAGCTTAATTTGTATAATTAACTGTTGGGAAAAAAAAAATGGGAAAAAAGTAGCAATAATTTGAAAACATTTCAATTAGTAAATATAACGAAGCATAGAAATATGTAAAATAAAAGTTGTTTCAAATTGGACAACTGAAAGATTGATAAATTATTGTCAATCTTTTCATATTCTTGACAATATGAGGTGACAATATTCGATTTTTTAAGAGCTACCTTAAAATGCTAATTTCAAAATATGATTTATGATAATATATTCATTGTCCTTATAAAAAATTAAGTTAAATTTTTTCCATCAACATAATAATTTTTTTTTCTTAAAAGTAAAATTTTAATTTTAATTGGACAGTGTGACCAATACGCATTAATGTTACATATTCCATACCAGCTACTGACTAATCTTGTTTACTTGTCCATCTCATCGAGATGCATGTGGTCCTGTTGGACACTTGGCAATGCATTGACGCATTGATGCATTGACCATTAATTTCAATTATCCAACAATGTTTATATAGCATTACATATATTGTATCATACATTTATATATTATGCAATTACATATTTATAAACGCACACACACACACACACACACACACACACACACACACACACACGCACACACACAGACACACATACACACACAGACACACACACATACATCACGCATACACTCACATTCACGTAATACATAAATACAAGTGCAGTATATTTGCCGTCAATCACATTAAAACACATTGCGTATGTCTGACCTACACTAACAGTTGATTGATTCTGTAGAATGTGAATCCGACGTATACGTGACATAAAAATACGTTGTATGCTTATGTATACATAATATGATGAAAATTAAATCACCAATGCAATTACAATTCTTATTTCATTCAATTATTAAATTAAATAAGAAAATGAAGAAGCATAGAAATACGTAAAATAAAAGTTGTTTCAATAATTACTTTAAGTGAATATTAACACAACCGACACTTTTGATAATTATTTGAATGGATGTAACTGAACAAAAACGCTGAAGTATTTGGAATTAATATAAATGTAAGCTTAAAATTTAGCTAGCAGATGAAGCTCATGCGATATGAATTAGTCGTAAAAACTTATGACCACTTCCATTTGATTAGAAAATCGATGCTAATTTAATTTAATTCAGTTCTGCCGGTGGCCAATTATTTA